>PVKZ01000458.1:342078-523462 GCA_004027375.1 Macroglossus sobrinus | reverse complement strand
CTTAAACTGTAGCCAGAATTCCCTTGTAGATGTGGTGTAAGCACCAAATAAGTTTAATGCATGGGAAGCATGTATGACATCAAGTGCAGTTCTCCACAGTGTGGGTAGCAGTATTCTAATTCCTCCTACAATGTATTTAGTCTTATTTCTGCCTAAATCTACTAAAGTGAAAATTAACAAAAGATAGGCCTTTTAAAAACAGAACAACCTCTAAGAATAAAAGAAGAGAATCCAGTATTTAATGCTGCGGTGGCAAATCGTAAGAGTCAACTCCTTAGGCAAAGCTTTGGATATGGCTGATTGATGTTCATCATTTTCTAATTCCTTCTATATTACCTTTCTTTCCAGAAGGAACCAACCACATTTGCCAGACCCTTTTTCATGTCGGGTTCTATATGTGAATTAGCTCTGCCAATTATACGCATATGTGCAAAAATTTCATGGCAGAAGTGAAGTAGAGACTATCTGCCAATTCATATTTGGGCTTAAGTGTAAGAGACAGTCAGGCAAGACAGACATCATCGGCATTCCAGTGTCTTGTCGCCAACTTCACTTGGATCGAGAGGCAATAGCAGGAGAGGCCTGATTTCTGGCTAAAAGCTACGGCAGAATGTCCTTGAAACAACAGTTTAGGAGATGGCCCCACAGATCTCCCTTAGCCATTTCATTGATTTTGTGCAAACTAATATTTGCATTAAATCTTCTTCTGCTTAACACAACTGGAATCATTTCCTTTTTTTTTTTTCATATTTTATCTTGCCAGAAAAAGTAGTTGGTACCCAAAATTGTTGGAGGTCTCATACTTGAGAATATGAATTTGATATTTGTTGCCCAACCTGGTTGAGAATGAAGGAGGAGACACACTGATTGGTACATAATGGAACATTGGTAATTCTTGGCTTGTAGTAAAAAAATAAATAAATAAAATAAAAAAATAAGCTACTGAAATTATTACCGAAGGTCACCTGGAATGAAATACCTATTAAAGTCAAGGTTTTGGTGGGCTGTGATTTCTTCGATAGAATCTTATGATGAGAATATAAATATAGTAATCACAGGGGTAGGTTAATTCATTCTGACTGAACTGAAAAGAGTAGAGAAACAAAACAACAAGCTTAAAGTTTTAAATACTTTGCTCAAGGCAATTCAGAGGTCCAGGGAACATCCATGACTATTTCTCACAATTTTTTATGTCTTGTAGCTGCAGGGCTGCTGTTGGCCAAAAAATGATACACAGTGTCTGATCTTGTTTATTGCTGAATTATAATGTAGGCTGAGTCACAGCCTCACCAGATCTCTGTGAAAGTTATGGCATTGATTGGGAAGGATCAAGAATCCAGAAAATTTGAATGGGAATGTTAGGTGGCTTTAGATTATTGTGTCTATACTAAATGTACAAACCCACCGAGCCTTCCTTGCGGTAGAAGCTTCTCATCCATGTTGTATAAAGTTGTTCTTTCTTTCTTGGTAGCTAATGTGTAAGAAATGCCATATCACTTCATGACTCGCCTTACCACCTCCCTGACTCCATTTAGACCTAGAGTTAGAACTGGTTTCCAATATATCAGTAGAGGTCAAAGTGTAATCTGAGAGGAAAAGGCTAAAACATTTTTAAAATGGCAAGAGTTTATTATTTTATTCATGAGCAGATACTTGGGGAATATGTGTGGCAGTAGATCTGAAGGGAGCTGTACCAGATAGGAAAAATCATAAACATATTAGTCCAAATTAACCAACATGGGTGTATCCAGTAGTCTGCATTTAATGTGCTTGCACAAATAGCCTAGACTGATTATAATTGCTTGTTGGATTGATTGACTGAAACCTGGACCCAATGATGGCTCATGAAAAACTAAATTGTGTTGCAAGGAATTTCTTGGCATGTTGCAGAATCTGAGACTTGAGGGGATGGAAACATTGATGTGATTCATTTTTACCTCTAATTATGTCTCATAAGAGAGTCCAGAGGGTATGTCTCTCCTCAAGGCATTTAGCAATACATTGATTTGGGTTGCACTCTTTTGGATAGAGATGAAGATGTAGGTGCTGCCCTTGAAACAGGCTCCATGTTTCAGTGGAAATGATGGAATCCTGGAGTGACAGAGGTCAAATGACAACATTTATGGCCAAGTACAGAGAGAACGTGTTTATAATAAGCATCAAGAATATAGTAGTAGAAAATTGTTTAACCCCTTTTCTAGGAGTAGATACTCATTATAAGTTTCTGAATAAAATAGATGTTAACCCAACCCATCTTAACTTGTATTAAATTATACAACTGAATAAAAGACCGAGGTGAGATAAATTTGCACAATGGAGTGTCACAGCCATGTACCCATTTCCTAGACTTAAGGTGTAGGAGTGGTGATTTCTGTGATATGCCCATTGAACTTGCTTCTTTCACCTATATTTTGGAAAATAGCAGATAAATGGAAGATTAACAAAGTAATGACTTCAGTCGCTGCTGTTGTGGAAGACGTGGTCTCTCCTGGAACAAAATTAATGTGGTGACATTTATATACAGCTATTCATCCAGAAGTGTCTTTCTTTTTATCTTAACAAGCAAAGAACGCAGAAGTGGTTTACTTTCACCTTAATTAACATTTCGCATGGTGATATCATGCATTCCTCCCAGGGCTTTTGATTGTCTCTCCATACCAGAGGATATCACATAAGTCAACTGTTTAATGACATCAAGGGACTGAAATTGAAGAGCTGCAAATAAATAATATCCTGAATAGCTTCATAATTCACATTCCAGAAGGTTGAAGAAAACTCTCTGTGAATATTCAAGACCTGGCATCTTTTTGAAATTTCTGCAAATTCAGTGGGGGCATGTCTAGATATCCCTTCCAGAGAAATAGTTCCAGTTCTCTGTGGGCTTCTCAGATGTATGAAAGCAACATATACTATTTTGGGTTGTGTTACTTCAATATTTTTACCCTGTGATTACTACAGCTGTGAGTTTTCAGTTCGTTCCAGTACAAGGGTAGACTTTCCAACTCACCCAGGCTCTGGTGCAAGCTGTTCTCTCCACCATGTGGTCATCATAATGATTCAGCAAATTCAGTGGCCTAAAGTGTTTGAGGCAGATGGCCATGCTGTTTGGCAAATCTTGCAGATCTGATAAGAGATGAATAATGTAGACTTTAGAAGTTTTGAAACAAATCGTGTCTTCTTGAGATTATTAATCTTCTTTTGAGAAAAAGATCCTGCCTTGCTAAAAGATGCTGAGAGAGGACAAACATTTAACCACCAAACCCTCAAGTGGTCACACGAGCATAATTATCATGTTTATGTACAAATGTGTGTGTGTGTGTGTGTGTGTGTGTGTGTGTGTGTCTGTTTAATTACAATTGACATACAATTTTAAATTACTTTCAGGTATACAAAATAATGATTAGACACTTCTATAACTTACAAAATGATCACCCCAATAAATCTAGTTAACTTTTTTTAAATCAACCAACCATAAAGTTTAACTTGGGCAAGGAAACATCTATATTAAATAGAAACAGTATATATATAAGATTGGCTGAATGCTCATATTTGTTGCTTTAGCAATTATTTACCCTCCCAGAGCAGTTTATCTTGTTGCATTGCCACTTTTTCAATCTATACCCATTTATAGAAAAACTAGAGAAGAGTAATCTTCGAGTGAGCAGATCTTTGAGTAGTACATCTGTTTGCTCACTTTGCTTAGAAACAAAGGCTGCCAAAAGGATAGAGACAATTTGGAGGATTGGTAATAAGGAGATACCAGAAAGAGATACATGAAAGGACCTTCCAGAACTGACAGAGCCTATGTGGATAGTAATGCCCCATATGATTTTTCTTCAGAGGACATCTCTAGCTGAGGAATTGCTCAATGATTATGTGACTACAATGACACATTATATGAATGTCAAACAGTTTCTTTTGCCAGCCACCTCCCATTGCTTGTTTAATGAATTCATAAAGAAAGAGTTCATGACAGCAAAGATGTAGGTTAAACATAGATTCAACAATATGACTGTTTAGTACAGCCAATCCTGAGCACCCAAGCTGCCAACCTCAGGAATAAATGCTGATACTCTCACATGGCACCATTCACTAGGGGGGCAGTAATCTATCTGATTCCTTCCATCATGGAAAAGATAACTATTTATCCATATTGTGATAGATAATTATTCTGCATATAGATTTGCCTTCCTGGTGACCATGTCTCTGCATCTATTGGCTTACTTAATGAGACATCATCAAAGTGACCCAGTCAACATTGTTTTTGAACAGTTAAACAGTGGACTCATTTATAGTACAAAGATTGAAAAAATGGACTCAAGTCAATAAGATTCACTTGCATTATTATGTATAACAAGCTGCCTAAAGCTGGCCCTTTAAAACAGTACAAAGTGTACTATTGGATACTCAGGAGAGCACCACTTTGGAGAATACACTCTTGGAAGTTGAGGGTATTCTTTCTCAATAAGATATATAATCTATAACCAATACATGATACTTTTATTCTATAGTTGGATGTCATATTGAGAGTTGCCTTAGCTATTCCAGAGATGATTGAACAGAGAGGCTCACGGACCAAATTATGATGCTCAAATCAAATGACTTATTCAATTAAAAAAATGATAAGAAGTAAGGAGAACAAATTGTGGTTAATTAACATTCTTCTTATAACAAGGTCCAAGTGAGCTGTTGAATTTTGATTCAAACACCATTTCTAGGTTCTGCCTTTGACTAATTCAGCTTTCCCCTTTCATGGCATGGTTATGAGGACCAGAGTTGAGGTTTAAAAAAGGATCCCTATGAGATGGAAGGTGTCTGGAGCCAACACACTCTACCCAGGAAGCACAGAGACATGTACATCTGGTCCAATCTGTAGCTTGTTAATTAGTGGATGAACAGCTATGGATTTTACTTGCATTTATGGGGCACAGAACACATGAGTTCAGGATGAATGTCACTAATGTGTAGCTGAGCCACAACCTCATAAATTTTGACTAGCTTATATGCTTTATGTACATTTAGTGAATCAAGAATACTTGGCACCTCATGTATATTTAGTACATTATGAGTGTTAGATGTTTCTTGGTTTTCCCATCCCTTTATATTTATGTTCAACACAGACAAGACATATTTTATCTATGTTTAATACATCTCATAAGTTATTGACTTATCTAATACATATGAGTTTTGTTTTTATGTATTCTACAGAAGAATTTAATGTTTTCTAACAATATAATATATGCAAATTATACCAAAGTATATGTCTGAAAATCAAGAGATGGAATTGAAAGAGGGGACACTTACCTTTCATTTAAAGACATTTAACTCTCAACATTTAACTCTCCATCCACATGAACTGTGACGGTTTAGAGGTCTCAGTACTCAAAGGGAGAATGCTGCCCCTCCAAGAAGATACAATAGTGATTCCTTTGAGCCTCTGACATTACCAATGGATAATTTTATCTTTCCACATCACTTACCACATAAACAAAGAAGTTAACTGCACTGGCTGGCACAGTCGATTCTGATTATCAAGGATAAATAGAGTTGTTTCTACACAGGCAAGGAGATGTACATGTGGGACCCAGGGTATCCTATGGAATAGTGGTCCCCAACCTTTTTGGCACCAGGGATCGGTGATTCTATGAGAATCTAATGCCTAATAATCTGAGGAGTTGAGGCAGTGATGCTAGCGCTGGAGAGCGGCTGAGAATACAGATGAAGCTTCCTTCCCTCACCTGCCACTCATCTCCTGCTGTGAAGCCCGGGTTCCTAACAGGCTATGAACTAGTATTTGTCTGAGGCTTGGGGATTGGAGACCTCTGCTCTAGAAGCACCTTAGTAGTTCCATATATTTTTTCTCAAAAGTTAAACAGAAGACTATAACAACCCTATACAGGCTGAATCACCAGGTGTAATGACCTCTTACTAATGAGGATTTGAGTCCAACAGGCAAAAACACCCCTGACCAATACAGCACTGAAAGAGGTCAAAAGTAAAGCATTGGAAGAGGGTAAAAGGTGCCATAAATAACAATTACGGTCTTGTGACCAGTTACGGAATAAGGAATTAAGAAGTATTTCTCTTCCTTGCTCTGTTATATATGTACTGATTTTCCTTTTTACCTCTTTTCTTGTCCCCTACAATTTTATATAAATTGTGATGTTAGTAATTTGTTTTTCATGTTACAGATGATCAGGTTACAATTATGACTGGATCTAAAGGGTAATAGCTCACCCATGGATGCAGTAGCTGATGAAATTTGTGGAAAAGATAAGCCTATTTCTATTTATATAAGGGATAGTTGCTGTGTGATAGGCAGGTGAATGTTAAAATTAAAATTGCTTTTTCATTTTTTTTTCATAGTTTAAGTTAAGGGTCTTGAGTAGCCAAAAGGTATACTGGATATAGTTGATTGGTTCTCAGCATCCATTCCCATTTTCTTTTGGGTGTCTGCACTAAAGCTGTAAGCCTAAAAATACATTTCCTAAAAATGTTGCTAGAGATTTAGGTGGGAAGTAGGTTTTACCATAAGATACACATTTTGAAAGGTAAAAATGATGCAGAGGCTCTCCTTAGGTTGTTTCAGTTAGAAATTTCACTGAGACATGAGTATCAAGGGCAATTGTGATGGGGATGGTGGCTGTGCAGTGTGGCACTGTTTACTCAATTCCCAGAGGGCAATCACTCAGAATACTCTTTAACATAATATTTCTATTGGCAATCCCCTTTCTCTACTCCTTTAATTCTTCCTACAGTTTTCCAGGCACCTATTTTCCTTTCTTACCTAAATACCTAGGACATGTGTTATTTCTTGAACTGAACCTTTGACTAGATAGAGATAAGAAGTGCAATCTGCCTTCTTAACAGCCATCACTGCTATACTAAGGACACTGACTCTAAGTGATCATTTATCTCTGTGATTATGTGTTTAATGCCAATCTCCTATTAAATTATCTGATCCATGAAAGCAGAAACAACAGTTGTTTTGTTCAACACTTAGCACAATACTTGGCACTGTCAAAGAGAACCAGAATCTGACAGCAGTCAAAGCAGTTAAAATAGAATTTTGTTTAGAAAATATTGCAATAGGGGAAAAGAGACCTCATAATTGCTGAAAGCCATTCTGAATACAGCAAGGGCAAGTGGGGATTTATAGGCAAGGAGCAGGATGAGGGGTTAGTGACAAAAAACTATGAAAAGAAAATATCAGCAGTAGGAGAATTCTTGCTAAACTACTTCTGGTAGGCAGGCCAGAGTGATCAGACATCTAGGGTGAGAAATCTTCTCTCTAAACTGGCTGAGTAAGATTCTTGCTACAACTGGGCCAGGTGGGCTGAAGGACACGGCCCAAGGATGAGGCCTAGTTGAACACAGGATTCAAGAAGACAGTCGAAAGTTTAGTCAAGCAGAGAGACTATCCACACAGTAAGACCTAAACAAATTTTTTTTGAGTGAATAGATTTTAAAACATCTGTAAACAGACACAGAATTTGTATTTCTCTTTTATAATTTACCGGTTCCTTTGAATTCATAGCACCTATGTAGAATATTTTGCTCACAGACAGTGCTGCATAATGGATATAAACAAAAATTCCATATCTTGGGGGGAATTTTGGTACTGTCCCTGTCATCAGGCCCATTACCTCAATGTGACTTATGATTATTCTGAAGTTTGGCTTCAGAATCATAAATGTAAAAGTATACATTTTAGACATGATATGAGACTCTGGAAATGTACTAATTATTAATTTATATCCTACAGTTTCCTCTAGAAAGGTCCCATGTATTTATTTTGGGAAATAATTTACTTGAGGTGAAATCACTTGACCCAAATTTTGATGATTTAATAGCTCACTGAAAGAACTAGCTTGAAATGAATAACAAAATCTGTTGCAAATGCTATAACTCTGATTTGCATGCATCAGTATTTCAGAACAAGGGGTTAATCCAGAACCAAGTTAGATATGCGTGTGTCAAGGCAGAGTTTAATTCAAAATCGTACAAAGTGTCAGATGAACTCTTTAAATATAGTTGCTATCACTGGCACAAAGTATATTGGATTAAGGTTTTGAATAACGTGTAGGGATGGAGCCAGGTTGATCCTAACAAACAAAAAGCTCAGAGCCTAAACCAGAATCATGTTTATACCATATTAGTTTTAAACAAATGATTTCAAGATAAATTCTTTTATTAGAATTTTTTATGTTGTCCACACTTTTTCTCATTATACAATCTAATGCATCTTATAACATTAATATTTTTGTGTCAACTTTGATTTCCTCATTTATCTTTATTCAAATTCTATCAACAATTTCAAAGAAGACAGCATGGGTTTGGGCAAAGACAATAAGTCACTTTTCTGTTTTTAATGTACAACTTATACACATGTAGAATACTTTATTATATTCTGAGGGAAAATGTAGTATTTCTATCTTAGTTGATTAAACAATTTGTTGCTTTGTTATTTCAGGATTTTTTCATTTTTCATTTTTTAATTAAAGCAACACTCATGTACCCATTGACTAGCTTTACCTGATCTTAGTATTATTTTAAATTTGCTTCAGATCTCTTATTCATTAACATATTAAAAATATAGGTGAAGCCCTTGTGTCTCTCATCTATTACACCAGCCTCTTCCCTTTTCTCAAATATTTACTATGTTTACATGTATCAATAAGTAAAGTGGTATATAGTATTATTTTACGTGTTTTAAACCTATACATAAATGGTTTCAAGCTCTATGAATAATTCTACACTTTTCCTTTTTGTGTGTGTTTAATAGAATGTTTGTGAAGGGTTGTTTTAATTAATTCATTATCAATACAGTATAATATTTTATTGTATAAACCATTTTACAAATATGTAAGAATTTAAATTTTACTTTAGCATATTGATGAACATTTCAGCTTTATATTTTTTAGTATTATAAAATCTTTCATTAAACATTCTTGTAATATCTCCTGTCATGTATGAAACTATATCTAGGACCTGAATTGCTAAATTGAGCATTCATTTTTTATCTTTAGCTTTACTAGATATTACCAAATTGCTCTCCTAAGTGTTTATACAAATTTTAACTACCACCAGTAATATTCTCATTTCTACATCCTTGCTATTTCCTGTTGTAAGGCATTTAAATGTCTCTCTTAAGAATGAAAATGGTGTCTCATTTTGGTTTTAATTTATATTTCCTTGATTCCTGTTATATTTGAGCTTCTTTACAACTATTTATTATTTGTTCATCAATTTTATGCCCATTTCCTTATTGGTTCAAGTCCTCTACATATTCTGAACAGTAGATGTTAGTTGGCTATATTCTCTACAGTGATTTTTTAATTTTGTTTTGCTTAATATGAAGCTGCATATTTTTCTCTCTGTACTAAGTTAGCTGTCTCCCTTCACTTGTAGTATGTAATTTTAAATTAATATTCAACTCTAAAACTTTTCTAATTTGATTTACATATCTTATTTGATCCAGAAAAAAATTGGAATGTCTTCATTTTTTATACATAGATATTATTAATTACTTATTCCGAATTTCTTTTCACTTAAGTCAGAGAATACGGCCTGCAAAATATCAGTCCTTTGGTATTTGTTGTGATTTGTTTTATGGCTTAGTAAAATTTGGTCAATTGCTTGAAACAAGTGTTTTTTTTCCTGATAGTTGTCTATAAAATTCAATGTATCTCTATCAGGTTGAGGTAAAATTACCTCTGTTTTATCTCTTGCCCCTCCCCCCCCCCCGCTTTTAGGTCTGTTTGTTCTACCAGTCATTGGGATAATGATTGGCATTAATGATTGGCATGTGTCAATTTCCGTCAGTTGTGTCATATTTAAACTCTATGTTATTTAAAGGGTAAATTTTAGAATAATTATATTTTTTTGTCGAGATATTACCTTTATAATTATGTGTGACCCACTTTCTCAGAGAGATATTTTGTTTTATTGCCTTAAACTTTGTTTTGATTGCTATTAATATAGTTATACCTGCTTTCTTTCAACTATTTTCTTGTGTTTTTTTTTCTTTTACTTTTAGCCTATCTATTTTTATGTTTAAATTGTGTTTCTTAAGAGTTTTTTTCTCAACTGATTTGAAAAATACATATTCTATTTTTATTTCTTTTAGCAGTTTCCTGAAAATTTCGGCATTCATATTTGACAGAACATCTAAAATTAAGCAATACTTTCATCAATGCTTTCTCATTTCTCTTGGATAACAGGGGAATTTCAAATATGCTATATTATACTTCATCATCTGTCTTCTTACATACATGCTTTCCAACTAAGGCTGAAAGCTCACATATACTACATCAAAGAAAAGACTTCTGTATTAAATATGGGATTCTAAACAATACCAAAGACATAATCTAGATTCGATAATTATCATTAAGTTAGCTGTTTACAAGGAAAGTGATGAATAAAAGACATCCAATATTCCTTAGATACGAGGCAAAAGAAAGTATTACTGAAAGTATATTTGAAATTACTGAAGATTCTTTCATAAACATTGAAAGTCAATCAGAATTCTGTTTCTAATGACCTTATTAGCTCAGAAGATGTTTTAATGATTTATGCTGACATATTACTTGCAGAATCTTTAAATAGCACTATTAGCTACTCTGATAAGAAGTAATATCTAAACTGAAGAGGAATTTTTTTCTAATTGTTTAAAAAGGACTTCTATTTCCTGACATGCTTCCTTTTCATTGATGAATATATAAGACAGCAAGTTTCTTTTATTTTTGGAAGAGATGTGTATTTTCCATATTGAAGTAGGTTTTTTTGTTGCTGTAGAAAACATTTTCTGAGAATTCTTATAATGTTCTTCATCTGATTAATAAAAAAGTCATTTTTATTTTTTGACTAAAAGTCTCCTAATAAAATATTATAAAACTTTTATAAAATTGAAGAAGAAATCCTGTAGTTTATTAGACTACAACTTAAATAACGTCTTTATCTATTAGTGAACCAATTGAAGGAGTTAAACATTAAGTGTTTTTGTTCATGTTAAGTTATATTAAATTAAGTTGTTCAAAATGCATATATAATTAAGCTTTTATAAAAATACTTCGAACAATTTATAAAAACCTAGAAATTATTATTAATACATTCTGTTTTTTATTATTTCAAAAAGTTTCAGCACTCCAAATCTTCTCAACTCTTTTTAATAAAGGGAAAAAAGAGATTTAAGTATTTTTTAACCAGTAATTGATATAATAACACCTTAAAATTATTTAACTCTGAAGTTGTGGAGCTTTTAGCATGTTGATTTTGTCTGCTTGAGGAATGTCATATTCTATAATGTAAATGGAAGTTTCTTTAACCACATGAAAACAATTATGTGAAGGTCAGGGTTTTAGCCCAAGTTGGTTGATATGCAATGGCTTGAATAATGGTCATTACCTACAGGAAGTGAGGAAGCAAATGAATTCCAGACATTTACAGTGATACATCTGAACTTAGAAAACAGTAAAAAAAATAACATTTTTAATTGGTGATCCACTTGAGGACTTACATAGATAGGTTGGAGATATTTCTAGAGTCACATATACAAATAGAATGTTTTAAGCAAAGCTTAAAATGAAGAAAGAAGAAAAGAAAGAAAGAAAGAAAGAAAGAAAGAAAGAAAGAAAGAAAGAAAGAAAGAGAAAGAAAGAGAAAGAAAGAAAGAAAGAAAGAAAGAAAGAAAGAAAGAAAGAAAGAAAGAAAGAAAGAAAGAAAGAGAAAGAAAGAAAGAAAGAAAAAGGAAGGAAGGAAGGAAGGAAGGAAGGAAGGAAGGAAGGAAGGAAGGAAGGAAGGAAGGAAGGAAGGAAGGAAGGAAGGAAGGAAGGAAAGAAAATGGAAAATTACACACAGAATAGTTTTGCTGGAAACACATGTAACTTGGAAAGCTACCAACTTGGTCATTCTAGAAGACAAATCTTCTGGTGGCATCAATAGAGTGCCATTTGGCTAGTCATGCCTGAGTGAAGAATATCCGGAGGTTCTATGTTGAGTCACTGAGGATGCTCCATTAAGTCATTTAAACCAAACTTCCTAGCAAGTGATCTGTAGAATCTCAAATTAACTGTATCCTTTGGAGACTTAAGGAAAACCTCTTGCAAAGCTAAAAATGCTTCTGTTAGGGAACCTATTAGTATTCTCCACAGTGCTATTCAAACTCCTTGCCTTTTCTAAGAAACACATGGGGAAAAAAAAAAAAAAACCCTCAGATCCAAGTATGCTGTGTTTGCACCAAAGCCACCTTGGAGGGAACCTGCCGTGAGCTACAGAGATGTGGTCACTGTTAAGAGCTCAACCACAGAGTTACTTTGATTGTCACTTACCCTCTGTTGCAGGGATGTTTTGAGAATAAATCCATGTGTATGAATCCTTCCCTGTGTGCTGTTCTTAGAGAGACCGGGAACTGAGCTGTGTAGCAGGCTTTGTAAGAAATGAATGATGACATCAGAAAAATTGTGCCTATTTTCCTTTTGAAATGAAATACAAAAAAACTGTACCTTTGTCATTTGTGATATTGAGAATGAGTCAAAAATTTTATTTTTGATATCTTATTAATGTTATTTTGTATTAAGTGATTTAGTGTCATATATTGTCTTGTTTTTCAAAATCATCTGATGAAGAAATGAATTCACTAAATGCAAGGGACATTTAAAAAAAGTATCTTGACATCTATGTTTGTGCTAAATACTGCCATGATGAATTTCTGATGGAATGACTGCAATAAAAATATCTGAAGGTGCTATGTAAAGTAGAACCTACTTTTTTTGTCTGTGATCATTTAAACGATAGTATAGATTTGAGATAACTATAAAAATGTCATATTAATTTGTAAATAATATTCTCTCTGACTATAATTATCATATATATTTATTATTGAAAATCTAAAGAACATACCATAAAGTACAAAATAAAAATTACCTATATCTCACCATGCAGAGCTGACTAATGTCACCATTTTTATATTTGTGTATATATTTTTTATTTAAAAAATAAAATTTGGATAATGTATTCAAACAGGTTTGAATCCTACTTGATTTCAATTAATATTTCTAATATTTTCTTTCAGAACATAATATTTTATCTTATTGCTGTACCAACATTTATTTAAATTAGCAGTCTGAAAAAGGATATTCAGATGAAGTTTTTCAGTATTATGCATAAGACAACATATACATCTTCTGGTTTGTACACTTCAAATAACTGGGAAAACTGGGCAGACTTATAAATATTTTAAAGCTTTTATTTCATATTATTATCTTCTTTCCACAGTCTGTACTAATTCCAGATATAATTGCATCATAAGGAAACCTCAATATCGCTCTTTCCTCACCAACACATTGTTAGTTTAACAAGGCTGGAGATGTTGCTGGTGTCTTCATCTTGGTAAAATCTTAAAACAGACTTTTCTACCAGATGTTGAAATAACACCTGGCTATTAACAACAGTTAAACAAATTCAAGAAGTGTCTTTAAACTTAATCCCGAAAGCTCTTCTTCAGCATTTGAAAAGCTTTAGGCAACAGAAGAAGAAAGAATGCATTAATTTGAACCTAGGGGTCCATATGCTGTCTACAAATCAGACTCATTAGCTTTGCTTACCTTATGGTTCAATTATCACATGGAAACCATCTTTATCGCCAAGGAGAGATAAAAGTATACATTAAAAATACATTGTACCTTATCTCACGGAAGCAGGTGAGGAAGCTTTCATTCTTTAAGGCGACTGACTACCTTTTTGTTGCATGTGTTTAATGAGGACTCGGCGTTAACTGTTAGCAACGTGCAATCTGAGCGTGCTGTTCCAGGAGCAGTGTCTGCCATCTGCTTAGGCTAAATGGAACTGCCCAGCCCTTGCCTCCCTGCCCTTGAAACTTGACTAGTGGAATTTAATTACGTGGTTATATGATAAAATCAAAGAGATCAAAAGGTTAAAACTAATGTCCCAAGTGGTGAAGAAGGCCCTAGGCTTCTGAAACAGCTGGCATTGGGGAAACAAGTTCCTTTCTGGCGTGGCAGAGAAGGAGAGGTAATGAGCTCTTCTGGGGGTGACACTGATTGATTTCATTTTATTAGATATGGTGCTGATTGGGAAAGAATTTTAAGTTCGCAGGTCCAGGAAAAGAATTTGAAAGCTCTCTCTCTTTTTCTTTCTTTTTTTAAAGTCAAAGCTCCGAAACAATATTTTTCTCTGATTTAGCTCTTTGATTTTTTTTTCTCTTTTGAAGTAATTTGAGAGCCTGGAATACATTGTCTGAAAGTTAAGGAATTAAGGAGACAAAAGTGAATCTGGAACTTATTTCCATAGATGAGTTGTCTCTATCTTACCTCCAACAATTGAATGTGCTGGTGTCAGCATCAAGATAGATATTTTCTGATGGGTTTTGATTTTGATAGTGAAATTCAGCTTTCCTTCCAGAAGACCCATCAGAAATCAGCCAATGAGAAGAAATGTCAGTTGCTAATGATCTGGATTTTATGGTCTGCTGCAGCCCCGAGGATAGCACTATGTGACAGAACCCAGCCTTAGGAGACTAGGGTTTGAACTATGGAGCAGAACCCAGCTCTATCACTTACTGGTGCTGGCAAGTTACTTCACCTCTCCTTGACTCAATATTCTTACCTGGAAAATAGATTGCTAATAACATCTACCTCATAGAATTGTGAATCAAGATTAAACTGACTAGTGACTGCAAGGTGCTGAAAATGGGGCTATTGTAAATCTGAGTTCTCATTGCTATCAGATTGAATGAAGAAAACTTTGGATTTCTTTTCATTTGATTCTTCACACACTTGAAATATACTCCTTTCAGTGGAGTCTGTGTAGTGGTACCACGGTCCTTTGACAAATTCTATACGTGCAAGGAGTCTGTTGTGAGAATTTGAATTGTCACATGGATACACAGTGGTGCCATATGACCTCCTGGAGCAATGAGGGAATTTTCAGTATTATTTTAGTAATGAAAAAATATTTTGGCCAGTAGAGTAATAGAGATAGAGGCTGTGCTATTCAGAATCCTTTCAAATCCTCAGTACAAATGCTTATCTCTCATCACACCTCTCCATTTAGCATCCTCGGATCCTGTCATCTTGAGGCATTTGACACTTGTTACTTTTGTTTATAAAAAGCTTATTCAGAGAGGATAAGGCAATGTGCTGCTTGTACCTGAGAAGCAGTATCTTTATCAAATCAACAGTTGCTTGCAGAAATTTAAGAGAGGTGAGGTCTGACATGTAAATCTGTTCTTGCTCATGACTATGGAGTTCAAAGGAAAAATAAACTTTAAATGCAGAATTATACAGTCATTGTAGGTATGGGTAACAATTTTGCATCAATGAGCATAGTGAGTTTTTCAAATATTAATTTTCTCATTTGTTCTACATGTCTTGTTTCTATAATGATAATAAGGCTTGCCTGTATTTCCATGCCTAGAAAGAAAAGACACCTGGTTGGAACAGCCTTTGCAATCTCAAAGCCCTCATACTGGACCATGATACTATATTGAACAGAGCAGAGAAATACCAGTGCCATAATAATAATTATGACAACATTATGGAACTCTTTCTATGAACCAGGAACCTCTAAAGCAATGTAAAGTGCTTTCCATTCATCCTTACATCAAAAACACAGTGAAGTAACCATATTAGCTCTACTTTACATAAAAAGACACTGAGGTTGGGCATCTAATGAAGTCAGACTCAGACTCAGAATCTGTGAGTCCAAACTCATTCTCCCCTTAATTACATCATACTAATAGATATAAATTGATTTCTCTGATAGTCTAGGATTTAAGAGAAAAATAAATAAATACCTATGTTAAGCACTAAGAAGCAATATGAAATGGTTGAAAGAGTTAAGATTTAAGGATCAAGAAACATCAAGAAATCAAGAAACAAGTTCTGATTCTGATCTACCTCAACTCTCTGTATCAATTAGGATAAAACAGTTAAACATCCTACAAAATGAATTAATTCAATGGATCACTATTATATATTCTGCCAGATGACCATTCTGACTATAATACCAAATTATTGCCACAGGTCATACAAATTAAGGTGACTAAAAGGAGCGAGAACTTTTTCTGAAAAGCATGGACCACATCTGATGCAATCTGGAGAACTGATGGTGTAGGTGCCAGTCCAAAAGTCAGCAGACTGGAGACCTAAGAATAGCCAAGATTTCAGTTCAAACCTGAAAGCAAGAAAAGACCAATGTCCCAGCTGAATCAGTCAGGTAGGAGAAGTTCTCTATAACTCAGCCTTTTTTGTTATGTCCAAATCTTCAATTGATCAGATGAGGTCAACCCACATTAGGGATAGCAGGCTACTTAATCTCATCCAGAAACAATATCCAAACACACACTGTATAACATTTGGCCAAATGTCTGAGCACCCCATGGCACAGTCAAGCCAACACACAAAATTAACTATCACACCACAGAACTATAGATGCTCAGAATTTGAGAGAGAAATTGCCTGACTCTGAATGAATCAGGTGTTTCTTATAATATAGTTTTCATAACCAGAAGCCCATTATAAGAAGAGAAAAAACAAAATGTTAGAGATTAAAGTCACATAATTCAAAGTGAACTAAAATAGGTAAGAAAGAATCACTCTTGACTGTAAAGTCAGATATAGCCTACTGAACTTTGCTATGTCCTAAACCTGATCACTATAGCCAATAAGGTCAAGTTCTCTTGTCTAACCAGTTGGAATTATGATAGTAAATGCTCACCTTGAAATTTACCTTAACCATTTTTGAATAAGGATGCAAGATCAAAGTCCATAGACAAAATGGACTTTATCATGAATGTGATGCCCCAGATAGGAAGTGTGTCAAGCTGACTCTGTTAGGTTTCCTCTATATTTACTTAGAAATCTAGCAGTAGCATCACTAGACATAATCAATGCACATCCTCTTCACCGGGCTCATCTCCCATTTTAACCAACAGATCTTAAAAGGGCTACACCAGCCATTTTGAAATCTGACTATTATATAAAAAGTGAGTAGTACCTTGTGTTTCACAAACTAGTCAATTCTTAACATACTTCCTTAGGATGACAGGAAACAGATGTCAGCATCTAGCACAGCTGTTTCTCTTGGTTTAATTTGAAAAACTGACAATTGAACTAATCCCACAAAATCGACCTAGTGTGGTTATCAAATTGTAATATGTTTAATTAAAAAAATACATTGAAAACTTTGATGTGAAGGCTTTTGCAGACTATTTCTTATCACTAGTAATATTTAATAAATATAGCCTCCTTCTTTTCCTTACAAAATCTTTATTTAGACAAGTAGAATTTTGTTTCCGTTTTTTTTTTTTTTTCTTGGCATCAGGAAAAGTTGTTACGTCCAAGGTACCAAGGCTTCAGCTCTGGTTTATCATCTGGTGATGCTATCACATCTCACTGTAAAGAGAGAAAATTGCACTGGTGCCCTCAGGCTATAGAAATGTCAAAACTAGTAAAGAGTCTGATCCTCCCAATAGTTTCAAAAAGCTCCCTGAAAATCCCATGGATGTAACGAAAAGAGCAAGAGGCGGGGAAGAGATAGAGAGAAAGGGAAAAAAAAGTAATAGCAGTATTCACGTCCCTTAAACTGATGTAGCAATCAAGTTTGCAATTACTGAGATCCGTTTCAGTGGACTTCATCACTGGAAATGAAATGAGTGAGAAATGAGACTCTCTAATGAAGGCACAGGTCCCCACCCATTGCGTTATCATCACATTCCACCCATATCCACATTCACTCGCCAGCTTTGCAATTTGCAGCTTATTTCTTCACAGCTCGCCAAGCGATTCACATTCATTTACATTATGGCCATTTAACATGCAGACAAGGAGAAATATGGTTTTAGATCTGATGGGCTCGGCATTTTTTTGTCTAGTTGAGTTTGTTTTGCTGCCTAACACAAATGTCTCTGGAGCTCCATTTAATTTAGCATATCAAACTGCTTCCTTCAGAGGTGATTTGGAAATGCTTTCCATATACGATAGACACAAAAAGCCAGAAAGAATAAAGTGGAGAGCAATGCTTAAATGAGGAACAATAAAAACACAAGCAGAGCTGCCCATCAACTCGATGATATTTTCATCGTTGTTAGGTGAACAATAGTTTTCTGGAATTGACAAACCGAGGAAAGGGGTGTAAAAGCATTTAAAAATTATGAACTATAAAAAACATTTCTTATTTAGCATTTCTTTTTTTTCTCTTATTTTAATTTTATTGTTTTTAATTATAACCTAGTTGTGGCAACTCAATATTTGTCAAGAAGCCAGACATAGATTTTCCAGAGGTCTCTCTCTTGGAGCTTCCATTGTCCTTGACATTAGATTCTTATCAGATACATGATTTGTAATTATTTTCTCCTTTCCTGTGGGGAGCCTTTTTAACCTCTTGAGAGTGTTCTTTAATGCACAAAGTTTTTTGTTGTTGTTTTGTTATGTTTTGATGAGGTCTGATTTATTTATTTATTTATTTATTTGCTTTTTATTGTTCATACGAATTGACAAACAGGTCTCACAAAAAGCTCCTCACGATAAGACATTTAACAAATGTTCTCTTTTTCTTTTTTTAGGTTTCTCATATAAGTGAAATCATAACGTTATTTGTCTTACTTTGTTGACTTACTATTTACTTTATTTTATTATTAGTTTCATCATTTTACTTCTTACTAGAAATTAGAAATATTGCCACATTTCAGTTAAGAATAATCGAATTTTAATAACCCAATGATTCCTTAGCTCTTATTTCTAATTGGAAAATTATATTGCTCTTGAAACTTTGGAGCTATCCTAGGTAGACCACACCTCACACTCTCCAAAGAAAGCAATTTGTTACTTTCTTTCAAATTTATTTGGATATTCCAAGAAGGAATGACATTAAATATTGAAGTCATGGGAATGCAGATTGCTAATTTCTCATTGCTGATTCCAAAATATAAAAAGCTATTAAAATGGAAAGTCTCTGTAATTCACTTGTGAATAAAACCTAAATGGACATGAAGCTAGAGATAATCTTTATTTATCCCACTTAATGGGAATATTAGTTCACTTTGCTTCACAAATATTAAATGTGTTAAATAATGAGATTCTATCTCAGACTGCACTGAATCTAATAATTAGCATATGTACATAACTACTTTTTTTTCCTCCTCAGGAGCTAATAAGTTTTATTTTTTTAAGATGTACAATGTCACGATTTAATATGCATAGATATTGTAAAATGATTACCACAATCAAGTTAATTATCATATCTATCATTTTACATAGTTATCATTTTGTGTGTATATGTGTGGTGAGAACACTCAAGATGTATTTTTTTTTTGGCAAATTACAGTTGAATTGTTATATTTTAGTTCAAAATATTCTGAATTTTGAGCGATTCTAAAAGGACCTGCAATGACAATAGCAGCTAAAAACAGTGTAATGCCTTTTAGTTTCTTAAGGGCTCCCCTGTATGTTATCTCACCTGAGCCTCACCAGAGATTTTTAGGGAGGATGTTATTCTTGTTTTACAAGTTAAAACACTGATGCTCCAAGAGATTAAAGAAAACCAGAGCAGAACAGAAGTTAAAGCAGTGAACGTGCATTTTATTAAAAGAAACAAACAAATAATCAAACAGAAACTATTGCAATAGGGAGAAAGAGACCTTGGTATAAAACTGAGTTCAGTTCCATGGACAAGTGGGAATTTTGACTGAGGAGCAGAGGAGGTAGGTAGGATGTCAGCGGGTGAAAAATCACTAAGAGGAATGCTTAGAGTTAAAGGAAGATTGTGGCTAAACCTACTTGATGAATTCTTGATTAAGGCAGGCCAAGGTGATGAGATTCTAAAGATGGGGCATGAGGAATTTGATCATATATTTGGGGTGATCAGAAATCAAGAAGGGACTCTTGCTAAAATGATTTAGCAGAATTTTTGTTAAAACTGGATTCTACAAAAAAGGAAATAGATCCCTAAAGTTGAGGACTAGTCAGAAAGAGAGCTCAGAGGATACTACGAAAGAAGTTTGGTCAAGGACAGTATTTTTGTCAAATGACTTTCTCAGAACTGAGGGGTTGGATGCTATATGTTTTGGCTCCAAATCCCAAGGGATAGCACAGCTTTTATTTGCCAAGCAAACAGATTTACAGAATAAGCTGACCTCCATGCAAAGTGTAGCCCAGAGTGTATACATGTAATGCTAGAAAAACTAGGCAATTCTATACCAGACACCCTGTGAACCTGACTGACATTTATTACTTTCTATAACTGAAGACCTAAAAACCTGGAGTTGGAGAGTGGCTAAGCAGACTTGCTGGCTTAGCCTGCTCTAGATTTCTTTTCCATGGGACATTTCCTAACAATTATATAGAAGGGATATATCAGCTTAATGAGATTTTGTGACTTATTTTTCTGACCCTTCTCCACCTGTTATCTACCTGTGCATTGTTCAGGTTTAACTAGTTTGAGTCCTGATCTATTAAGGGGATGATAATCCATTCCAAGGGAGACACATTAAGTCATTTCCATTACTTCTGTATCAGTGTGAATAATATTTTTAGAAAGCATAAGGACTCTGGATTTGAGGTAGGAAAGGAGACATCAAAGCCTAAAATTGCTCTTAAGATTTTGAGTTCCAGCCCATGTACATTCTTATGGAATGTTACTTTATAACTGTATTTCCTTGAAAATTTCATTAATCTCTTTGAGCCTTTATGTTCTTTGCTTCTGGAGAAAATGATAAAGTTGTCAACTTTCCAATATTCGTAAGGCTCAGACCTGCTGGCAAATGTTGGAGGCCATCTGCCACTTGGGGACACTGCTGTTGGAAAGTAGGTATAGGGAGTAGTTGGTTGTCTAAATAGTCCTCAACTTGTTTCTAGAGGATATTCCACTAGGAAGTTGTGAAGCGATTCTATAAGTCAAGAAGCCTATACTTGGACTTGACTGGTCAAATCAAGGTGAAGCCTGACAGTGTCTACGAATCTGAATCACCCTGTGACCCCTCTTCTCACTTCTACATCTGTTTAAAGAAAAGAATCAGACAAGTTTACTATAAACCAAAATTTACAAAAAACATTTTTGTTAAAAAAAAAGTTTATAATTCTTCTAAGCTACTAACTAGCTTAAATCTCAAATTTATAGTTAGATAATTTGCGGTGGGAGTTGGGTAATAAAACATGAGTGGAACCTTTCTTGTTTTCCTTGATTCAAGCAAAATAAGCAGTTCCCATAGGTATATAAGCAATATTTAATATAAATCCGTTTCCTCCAGCATTGGTGAGTTGAGGATATAGAACCCTGAAGGTGCCTGTACGTAAGAAATGTACTTATGTCTGCATTGCAGTGGCTCAAGTTAGCTAATCCCCACCCACACTCTTGCCATTTTTCTTTTTTTAATTTTAAGACAAAAACTTCTTTACTACCAAGGTTAGGAGTATCAATTACCAGTTAAAACCTTTTTTTTTTCTTTTTTCCAGGAAATAATTTTGTTGAAACTAATCTTGTCATATTAAGGTAGGTAGGTTAAGTAATGTTTAAAAAATTTCCCAACTTCTGTTAGTTATAGGGTGTCAAGATAGTAATTCTTATAAAGAAAACTTTTCTTCCTTCTGTGGGTCTTATGATTCTATTATTAGTGGTGGTCCCATTACTCTGACGTAGATTCATTTCTTCTTTCCCTTGGGCTTGAAGCCAGGATAGGAAGCATTTCATGATGGACAGGATAGATTTCCAGAACTCCCAGGTGCTTCTAAATCTCCTGTTTTGGCTGCGGGAAATTACCCAGCACAATTTGTAATATCAGACAGCAATGTAAGGAGAGGCTAAATGTCAGGGCTGGGGGAGCGGAACAATGAGGGATAAATGTGATTGCCTAGAGCAAGGCTGAAGACGATCTCATTAATCTTTCATTTTAAGGGCACTGGTTTTCTAGACAGACAACAGGGACACAAATAGAATAGGTGTGCTCTGGGCTGCTTATGGCAACCAAATCTTCACATGCCAGCCTAGTTGGAATGTCGCATGGTACTACTAATGCTAGCATTTAAAGAATTCTGATGTTCTTAGTGTTGCCTTGAAGATTTCATTAGAAGAATAAGGATGAGCGTATCTTAAATCACTATGGAAAATATTGATAGTTTGAGGGCCATTAGAGAGTTAGAGGATTTTTTTTTTCAACAAATCAATCTTGTTTTAGATCCTGGCAATTAAAAATAAGCTGTGGGAGCACAGTATTTTCTATTACAAGTGTTGGTGAATATTAAATCTGTACTCCAAAGTTTCAGTGCCCTAATTGTTCATCTGCATCTGAACAAATAATTTCCCATACAATCAGGTTAGGTCACAATCAAATTTTTATCATTTAAATTGGGCAAAACCCACCAAAGATAAAAGATTTTGCTAGCCACTTTCTGTCCTATACTAGCAAAGGAGAAGCATGGGTCACATTTTCTCAAGAAAACTTGAATGTGTACTTATAATTCTTCCATTTTCAGTCCTCTGGTATAAAAGTCAATCAAACACCCTTCTTTTTCTAAGGGAATGATATCTTACTGACCCTAACTTCCCTTTTATTGTTAAAGGATATAATAAGGCTGGTATATATAAAGAGAAAAGAAGATCGACGACCCAATTCTTAGTGACAAGAAAGCAGGAGAGATATAAACAAAAATGTATGAGGTGCAGAAAAAAATTACCAATATAGATTAACTGAATGCATGTTTCAGTGTGGGAAAGATCAGGGAATGAAGACTCACTCCAAATCAGTAATTCAGTCAGAAATAGAAAGACAGGCTTCGTGCAAATGGGAATGGGTGTAATATGAAAGCATACATGAAATTAAAATTCTCAGGCCCATCATCATAAAACTGCCGTGTTACTAAGGGGCTAGCAGTTTGTCATCCTGCTCGGTGATCCTAAATAGAGTTAATGAGGTTCTTTTAGGAAGACTATGTGACTCTTCCAGCCACTTTGTCGTTAAAAGCAAAATATGCTGTTGTCACGTTACGATCCAAGAACTATATGTTATTATCAAGTCAGAAAGTATAAAAAACGTGGAGACTTCATTTGTGGTTCAATGTGTTCATAGAATCAGTCAGATTTATTTCTGATCGAATGTAGTAAGTGTGATTTGGAGCATTGAAACACAGCTATCTATATTTTTCCCTTTTATTTTTAGTTTTAGTTCCTCCATTTTGGAAAATCATTCTGTGACATCAAAGGAGGAGATCCTTCTTTTCTGTGTCACTAGGATTCAGATGATTTAGCAGAGAACCTTCACCTTACCATCGTCACATGGAACTGAGCTAGTCCCTTTTTCTGAAGATCAGGTGTAGGGTGGAGAAGCAGCTGAAATGCCTACATCCCTCAACATGCAGATATCTGAGTGACAAAATGAGAGAGAGTGAGTCTAAAATGCACTGTCTGTGAATCTCACCTGTTTTCTGTGTTCTTGTTTAAACTCGACCAGTCTCGGCATTTTATGCCAATACGAACAGTGAATATTTATTTGACAAAATATATTCATAACACTCTATATTCCCACTTTCTTGACAACCCACTCGATTATTAACCTGTCTTTTGAAAGTGATGCCATAGAATTAAATTCATGAGCTTGCTCTCCCTGCTGCGCTTTCTAAGTTTTTAAATAACAAATCTTCCTCTGTAGTTTTTAGCTACTTTGTGATTAACTATTGAAATATGTAAGCCTAGGAATTTAGCAGGTCTGCAAAAACCGAACACCTTCTAAATCTGACTTCCACCTGAAAGACTAGAGGACCATTTAACTCTTATTATAACTGCCTGTTGCTTAACAGATCATATTGAATATCAAAGAGAAGTAAATAGATCCGATGAAAAGAATTTCTGTGGCTGGCTGCTTGGGTTTGTTCTGTGTTAAATGCACCTTTTTATTTAAATTAGACTAATGGCAGGGTTTCCTGGCTAATGAGACTGCTTGGACTAGTGGTTTGGAAGTGTCACATCCACTCTGTATCAGATAATCGTAATTAGGGTGAATGAACCAACCAGGGTAGTGGAGAGCAAGTAAAAAACAGTACGGAATGGAAACAAAAAAGACCTCCAACAAACAGACCACCAGGGCACAAACAGGAGGAAACATCTATAGGTGTGAACACACAGTGGGGGGTGTGGGTGAGAAAATGTGCTGAGTGGGCACCAGATATGTGACTGCTTGTTTGTAGCAAGTTTGAATTCAGACTGTCTAGATGGCCTACCCAGTTCTCTTTTAGTTACATCCTCTCCCTCAAGACAGTTCCCTAACACTCACATTTCTTTCTTTCTCTTTTATTGTCCATTCAAACAATCCATGGATCAATTCAAATTGGGTTTGTCCTTATATTTGCTTGTTGCATCTTTCTACTCTAATATGTGAGGTCTTTTGACAGTATTGGATGAACTCTCCCTGACTTGGCACACAAAAGTCCTCTGATTCCCTAATGGCACCTGTTTGGAAGCATTGGAGAATCCATAACATATAGAAATACTAATCGCTCTAAAGTCCCTTTAAATTTCTGTTTTTATAAAGTTAAATATGATGTCTTTTCTTTTAAGGAAAGCTCCTGAAGGAAATTTCTAGGTCAAGCCGGAGCAAGATTTGAACTCTGATGAGATACAAAGAGGATGGTAGTTACTACAGGAATAGACAAGGAATGTTATTTTTCAAAATGGTGGCAAGACAGATGTGAGAGAATTGTGTGATTAATTTAAAGAAGTCATGGAAGTAAAATTTGGGGGCTTAGTGGTTCGAGAACATGGAAAGAAGCAAAGAGATTCCAGATCAGTGACCATTAGACACTGGAATGATAACACATGTATATTCCCAGGCCTCATTTTCCAAAAATTCTCTTTCAGTAAGTCAAGGCTGGGGCACAAAGATCTGAAAGTTTTAAAGAATTCAGAATGATCCTGATGGATGCTGTCATCACAGAGAATGCCTTTGAGGAACACTGTGTTAATATGATTGAACTCTTTTTTGTGGCAAGAGACATAAACTCATCCCAAATTTATTTAAGCAAAAGCAGCAGAAATGTATTGATTCAAGTGGTTGAAATGTTCAGATCTTTCAGGTTAAAGTGAAGCTGGACCCAGGTGCTGAAAAGAAGTCATCTGGAAACTTTTTCTGTCTTTTGGCTCTGCTTTCGTACATGTCAGCTTTGCCTGCAAGTGGTATTTATGTGGCGGTAACAACTCAGGCTTCAAGTGTATGAGGTTAGCAACACCACTAGAAAGTAACTTCGACTTGCGATTAGTTCAGCAGATTTCTCTGTTAAAATTTTAGTTTCCAAATTTTCCTATTAACACAATAAGATTGATTTAATTGTATTGAATTTATTTGTTGATTTAATTAAATTAATGTATGGAATTAATTTGGTCCACTGAAAGCAGTTCAGAAGACAGGAAGATGGAACATACTAATTCACTGCCTTTGACTGACACATTTCCCCCTGGATCTTGGGGTGGGGTTTTCATACACAAACCTGCACATGAAGCCATGATACCACCTTGGAATAATGCATGGTTAAAAACATGCAAAACAGCGAATTTAAAATGTCAAGTAAAAATAAGTAAATAAAAGCGGTAAGTAGACATGGCAAAATTGCGAAGAAGGTTTATGAACGTTTTGGTAATTTATTACACATTCAGGAAGAAAGAAGTGGAAAATAAACCCGTTGCCAGGAAGAAAGGTATGTTAGTCAGTTAAAGTCACATTTATGCACATAGAAGTGACAGAATAACAGGTCATAACCCATTGCAAAGAGAGAACTCATGTAGTACTTATTAAATACATGTGCATAGAAGAGATGTATAAAAAGGAAGAATTTTGAGCCAAGACTTGAAAGAGGTGATAGAGGAAATGTTTGCCTCATTGTTCTCCGTGCTGATGTTAGGTTCCCTTTTTGCCAGAATTAGCTTAAAGAGAATGAAGTGATTTTCACATTGAGGTTTTTCACCAGCTCCACCTGGTTTTTGCTCATTGTCAATTTCAAACCCCAAATGTTACACTTGACATGTTAACACTACATTTGTTTGACTGATGGAAAAGGTAAGTTAGTTCTTAGCAATGTATTATTATTGTTTTCTGTTTCAAAACTGTTTTTACCTGACACCCAAACTCTAGGGGTGAATTATAAAACTCAGCTCAAAATATTTGATTTTTTTTTTCCTCTACAGAAGGGGAAATAGCTATGTAATAAATACTCTTAGGTATCTCCAAGGAAATTAATGTATCCAATAGTTTATTTTTGAATATGTGATACGTGGCTATTTCTTATGGCTTATCTTTGATGAAACTCTCTTATTTTCTTTTCTTTTCTGTGTTACAAAGCAAGAATCAACAAGGGATTAGCACTAGAGTATTTTAATAGAAAATGGAATACTTCATGGATAAGGACCTTGCCTACAACTTCTGTATCTCCACAGTTCTACCTCAGTTTTAGATCCATGCAAGGTTCTTAATAATTTTTTTGCAGATGATTGATAATATATGTTCATTTGAATAAAAGTTAGCTAAAATTTATAAACTGAGCTCAAAAATAACTATCTCAGAATTGTTGATGAAGAAAAGCTAGCTGTTCTTTCAAAAGTTAAGACTTAAGTTTTGTAAACATAAAATTAAAGGCAGAAAATTTTAAACATTTTTTGTTTATCTCAGAGGCACAAAAATATTTCGAGTTTATATGACAAACATTAAAACAGAATATAGCACCCTTTTCTTGGATTGTGTGGTCTCTTTGTTTATTTGTTTGTTTGTTTGTTTCTATTGCTATAACTAAATCCATCAAAATATAACTTATATCATTAAATTTTATTACACTTCCTAGATTGCAAAAAACTTCTGATTTTTGAACATATTAGACTCATATGTAGATATCACAAGGTCAAATCTGATACTTATAAAAAAAAACCAAGCTAACTTTATCCATTCATTTAATTCCCATTAAAGCCACCACAAATGATTTATTGAATATTTTTAAAAGATGGATATTTGCACATGGATCTTTAAGAAGATTCAGGAATCATGAGGTACACACTTTGATAAATTTTATATTAAAAATCTTTTTGTAAATCTGTTTAAAGTTTCAATACTTAGAAAATTATTTTTGTTAAGTAAAAAAAAAACATATCTATCTATCTATCTATCTATCTATACCATTAACATGCCCAAATTCTGGAATTAATATTAATTAATAATGAATTAATATATTTTAATAATTGTTATACAACATTTGAAAATACAACTTAAAATATGGGGTAAGTTTTAAGAGTGAAATATGAAATTATTAATTTATATGGACATCAATTGTTTAATATGTGTTATTTAAAGGAAGTATCATGCAGCATTTCAAAACATGTTTCATGCAACAGATTTTTACAAAAAGTGTTTATAATAAAATGGTCTAGTGGTCCAAAAATTTGGTATATGTCTTCTGATAAATCATAAGCTATATTAGCATATTAAAGTCTACAAAACAATAGGATCATTCTAATTTGGTTTTAACTTGAACTTATATTTTATAATTTTTTAAAATCATACATGTGGAACAGCTTTTAGAACTGATGTTTGATAGAATAATAGAAGAAAACCATAGAATATAGTTTTCAAGAGGAAACTGGGACTAAAATGCTTGGAATCTAATCTTGCTACTTCTGTCTTCATCTTGGAGTTACTCAAGCTGTAAAATGGAAATGTTTAAATAATATATCTTTTCATAAAGTTATTATGAGGTTTATATTAATATATATGTGCTTAGAATAGTGCCCAGCACAATGCTGATTTATAAATATTAACTATTATCGTAATTTTGTAAATTGGTTTGAGACTTTGAAATAATGCACAATTGATTGATTCATCCTTATTCATCTCTCTCTTATTACATATGCCTGTATACATACATACATATATGTATATATGCATGCATACACATGGATACATGTACATCTATCTAATCTAATCTCAGTTAATCTAATCTATTTTAATAAGCTTTACTTCCCAACATATTATAAAATATTTCCAATGAAAAACTATAATAATTTAAATTAGTCTTATTCCTTAGGGTAAAATATTTAGTTTACTGCAGAGTAGTTTATTATATTTTCTTACAATATAAATAAAATCATGTCGTACTTTTCAGGAACAGTGTGTCTTTATAGCCAATGTGAATTAGAGACTGCATTTCTCAAGGACTAATCTAGCTTTGACTCAGCACTCTTATTTCCAGTCTACTCCTTAAACTCCTTAAATCTTTTGGTTTTGAAAATGAATTTCTGTGTTCTGTTTTGTAACCAGAGCATAAATTTCTGAGAATGTTTTGTTAATATAGTCTGGTTGCTCGATACACATGGTCTGTTTAGATTTCATTCCTAGGTTAGACACTATATTATACTTTCATTAAAACTTGTATATTTATAGAGATATTGAAAGAAAATTTCTACATTGCCCATATATAGCTCCTATTGTTCCCATATTCTCATAGAATGATAATTGTGGGAAATGACCCAGAAGCAAAAATGCAAACTCATTTATGCTTTCCTTTAATGAAAATTATCTTTATTTTTTTAAAAATGTATTATCGGTCTAACACATGTTGCTACAAAATAAGAGAGGAAGCTACCAGCTTACATAATTATACCATTCAAGCTGTGAAGTTTGCTATAGATACCTCTGTATGTAAAGCCTTAAATCATTGGATCTCAGTGGGAGAGGCACCACATTTAAGAATAGATTTTGATAATTTATATGGGTTATATTTAGTTATCACAACTTTTGGAAGGTGGCCACTACTAGTTTTATTAGTGTGGCCAGGAAGGATAGACATCCTGCAATGATTAGGATTGTTCTGCAGAAAAGTATTGCCTATATCCTGCAGAGCTCTTAATTAACCTTCATGTGGCCAAAATGCATGTTTATAACAACACCTATGAATTAAAACTCCATTTTATATATAAATTCAAAACAGATTTTTTGGACAACTTTAAAGCAAATCGAATAACCAAGAAATGTAAATATATAAATCAAGGGAAGGTTTTTCTGTTTTAAACTTTATCAGGAATTGTACATCATTTTGAGTCTTCCATAATGTGTGACCATACTTCTTAATAAAATATGAATCTGGATCGCAATCTATAGGCTGTGTGTGCAAATTTGTAACAGAGGATAACTGAGACTCCTTTTCACAGCCATGTAAATTATTAAAATTAGTAGAGACATATGAAACCTAGGTATCTCATTCAATTTTATTAATAAAGGTTGTCTAAAAATAATTCATGTTCTTGATTTTTTATTTTTAGGTGTTTATGTGGCACAAAAAATCTAATTGTGAAAAACTATATTTAAATTAATTTTTATTTTTTTCTACATTTAAAACTGTTTTCATGATGTTCATAGAGATTCAAATCACCATTTCTCTGTAGAATTTCTTGCTGTTCTTTTTCCCAATACAACCTGTTTTTCTTGTCTTGTACTGATCAGTATAGTCTCTAAGGCCTTTTAACATAATAGAAGTGAATTATTTGCCTCAATATATGATAGAATTTTAAATAGAAGATATATTTTATGGTCCTTTGATCCTGTTCTATCTCGGGTCATTATATTATAACATGGCAATCAAGTGTATAGACACTGGAATCAGAATGTCTGGTTTTGAATCCCTGTTCTGTTGTTTCCTAGGTGTGGGTTCTCAGGTCACCCCATACTTAACCCCTCTGTGCCTCAGTTTCCTCTGTGTGATGATGATTCCCATGTTACAGGGTAATTCATATGAGGAGTGAATGAGTTAATACATTTAAAAATCATAGAACTGAGCCATACAAAAAAAACTATATAAATATTTGATAAAGAAAATCTATTATTATTTTTAAACTATACTTATAAAGTTTCAATAATCTACATTCTAACTCCTTTTCTCCATTTTGACAGTCTATGATAGTTCTCAGTGTACCTATATTAATTAAAGTCATTTTTCTCTTTCTCTTATCACTTACAGATAAGTCTATTCTGTTATTTATTTATCTTCATGCTGGATTTTACTCTAATATCATCCTGTATTTCTGCTTTTATTTTCTGTAAAACTTGTACAGAATTGCTTCCAATGGTCTTTCCTCTTTTTGTTCTAAACTTATTAAAATTAGTAAAATAATCTAATGACTTTAGTATGTCTCCTAGTATAGCCAGCCTGAGCATTTACAAATTAAAATGGAATATTTCATTATAAATTTATTTACTCTTTTTCTATAAAACACTTAGAGCTTTAAATTAACTATTAAGAAAATTATGTTATACATAGTTTACTTCAGATAGTAAACAAAATATTAAAAATATCATGATAAAAATGTTTTCAATTTGGTTGAGAAGTTTTGTGAGAACATAAAAAAACATCAAAACATCTCCTCCCTTAATCTCTAATCTTTAAACATCATGCTTGTAGACAATATTAAGAGATACCATAATTCTTCAGAGTTAAGCGACTGTCTTACAACCATGCATCTGGTACTCCTAAAGGAAGAAATAAGAAACTCCTAGTAAATTCTATAAAACTATTATTGAAGATAATCACATTAAATTTTCATAACACACATTTACTAAATGAAATGTGGGGTTAAGAGAAAGTCATCAATAAATATTTGGCTTAAATTAATTCTTACCCTCTTATGTTTTAAGGTGAAACATGTAACATTGTAACATTTTCTGATGACTCCTTTTGACTCTGTGAAAACTATCAGAGCACTTTGTCTTAGTTAATTCTACTGTCCACTTTGGGTCTTGCCTTAGAGACCTTAAGACTTTACATACTTTAACTAATGATTGGAATCATGAATCATTGAATTTCTAAGTCAATAGAAGACCTATTTCTGCATGCGTTGAGGCGAAAACAAAATCCCAAACTTGACTCCAGGTCACTCTGTCTTCAGGATTAAATAACCTTGAGTATTCTTTCCTTTGCTACTTCAACGGAAAAAATGTGGGCCCATAAGCAGTTTTAGCAAATCCTGACTGAAATTATGAAGCATTTTTTAAATTGATCCTATTCTGCTGAGTTTTAGTAATAAAATGAGCCTTATTCCTGGAAAATATTATCAGAATTGTGGTCTAGAAATGATGTGCAGGGACTAGTTGAGTCTGTGGAATATTCATTTACTGAATGATTGGTTGCTTATTGCAAATTTGGTCGGAAATTTGGCAGTGCTGACTCTGGTACAGTCATTCTCTCTGTTCATTATCTCGTAGGTGCATTGCCTACTAACAGGGTCACAAGAGCAATGTGCTATAACTTGGGCTTTCTTGCAGCTGCAGTTCTACCTAATTTGTACTTTGGCACTCAAAAGATTATAATAAATGAAGTGCTGCTCTCAAAGTTTCAGACACACCAATTTTTCCCCGTTTGGCAAAGGTGGATTTAATTTGACTTTCACGAGTGCAAAATCCGTCTCCTTAGAAGTTGGTCAAACTATTAATTTTATGGCAGGGACAACTGAGTACAGTAAACCTTTTCACAAAGCCAGACAGCTTAACCTAATTAAAGGCTTGTTTTGACAGGTGGTTTAAAGTAGAATGAATACTATCAAGAATGTTTCAAGAAATGAGTTTGATGAATGCCCAATGTGTGCATGCAGGTGAAAATGTGTTTTGGAAGGGTGCGATGACAGGTCTGTGTCCACAAAGTGGAAGGTATACCACAAGATTCATCTCTTGTGGCAATTTCTTTCTCTTATATAGATATTTTAAGGAGATGGATAACATCAAGTCAACATGAACATCAAAAGCTATTGAGAAGCGACATTAACCATTAAAATAACCAGCATAATAACTTGCTTGACTCTAAACAGAATTAAAGTATCCCTTTAAGACATTAGAGATATGTTAGGACAAAATTCAACTTAGATTTGAGATTTTTCTGAATATTAGTAAAATTTCTCATGCCTGGTTTCCATATAAAGATGTTTTAATCCTAGAGACATATTAAACCTTGAGACATTTTTGAGAGATCACCATTAGTTTGTCCTATTACAATTTGACCAGTTAACATGTAAATTTTGACAGCTTTTTATTATCTTTTCATGAAGGTATTAGTAATAAAAAATGATCTTTCAGCCTATGCTTCAAGAATATGCTCTCAAGAGAAGAGTCTATAGAATTTGATCTGACTTGGTGTCATGTGGTCTACTCTACGTGAGACAATGCTCAGAAAGCAGATTTTCAACACATTTTCTTTTCTCACTCTGTTTCTTTTTCACATCTCTTTAGTAGAAAATGTAGTGAAGGTGATACAAGCTTCTTAATGCAAGAAAGCAAAGTAAACCAAATCAATATGTGTTCAGTAGTTGTTTGACAATCATATGATATCTTTATCTAAAAAGCGATTTTTAGAGTAAATTTAAAACCTTGGTGGTGTCAAGACTTTCAGACCTGCCTCAGACAGTATATTCCTCATCAAACTGCTTTTCTTAAAAAAAATCTCTAATGATAAATAATAACCTCCTAAAAATAATACATGAGAATTTTTATTTTCATTTCTTCTGTACCTATAAGTTTAAAAAACTCACTGTCGATAGTTGAAGTGACACTATTGTTTATGACAAGACTGATAACAAAACTTAGAGTAATTTGTTCAAAGTCACATACCAAAAATTAATTTATAAAGAAATTCATAAATTTAAAATTTAATCCAAGTCCTTAAAATGTGAGGCATATTATTTTAACCATTATAATTCTCCAAATATTTATTATGTAAAATTTTACATTATTCAAATTTAATTTAATAATTTGAGATTAAATCAATTTTAAACTTAATATTTCCCATTCAAAATGTGTTTAGGCTAATATAGAGCTAGTCTAAATTCTGAAACAGCTTCTAAATAGTTATCATCATAAAGATGAAGAAATAAGCTAGAAATCCCAACTATGTTGAACTAATATACAAAAACCTGAAGCCAGAACTACAAAAACTCTTTAATGATTTTAACATAATTGGAATTGGAAAAAGAAAGAAATTGACCTAGATTTTGACCTGGTTTTGACCTGGCTTTCTTTGAGATAGATATCACCTGAGAAAAAGTTGGAAATTCATACTTTTGTCACCATATCAATGTGAGCACCAACTCTTGATTTGGGCACCAGTCACAAGAGAACCCATTTTGTCTCGTTACACCTTAGATATCAGTCTGTACTGTTTACCTATACCAAATATACTCTGCACACTCAGTATATTTAGTATATTACTAAAATGATGGGAGTTTTATAACAACATAAAATAATGGGCACAGAGGAGAGTAAAACTGGGAGTTTTGCATGCATTCTAAAATGTATGGATCCAATGAATAAAAAGAAGTTGTAGATAACAAAAATTATCAAAAATGAAGAATTCTTGATAACAGATCACTTAGAAATGATATTTAAAAATTAAGTTTAAGAGCTAGGAATATCAGAAAGCAAGGTAGTAAAAATAGAAAATAGCAACTCTAGGATATCACAACTTGCTTGAATCCAAACTTTAGAAGAATGTTACGTTCATTATTTTCTATCTAAATGTGTATGTACTTAAAGTACATACACACTGTTGGAACAAAGTCAGTATCTTTTTCAGCTCATTGACATTGTGTAAAAATAGTCCTTTATTAGAATAAACTATGCAATCAAAAAGAATAAAGTTGTATACACACACACACACACATGTGCACACACACTTACTAGATCCTGGTCATATAAATGATTTCCAAATATTTTTTTCATTTTATCTTTTATTACTCTTGATGGTGTCTTTTGTTAATCGAAAATATTAAATTTTGGTGAAATCCGATTTATCTTTCTTTTTCTTTTGTTTTATGTTCTCACTCATTGCTTACACGACACACACATCAAGGCAATTAATAAATGTTCTTTAAAAATAGAATCTGCATGAACTCCCCCCAAAACAAATTGATTTAATATTGAAAACATGAAAGGAATGTCAACAATGCAAAAAGCTATTGAAATGAAAAATTTTGTAACTGATTCAAGAGTTAAACAGGTCCTAAATGGTCCTGAAGCTAGATGTAGCCTTTATCCCACTTAGTGAGAATATTTGCCTATCTTGCTTCAGAGATAGTCATGTGTTTGTTTATGAGTTCAGAGTTTACCAAAACTAATAATTGTCATATGTAATGAATGACTTTTCTAAAAACTTAAATATTCTGAATTTTGAAGATATCTTGTCCCAAGAGATCCTGAAAATGCCCGTGATTCTGCGAGGACAATAGCAATTAACATATTATTTTAGTTTCTAAAGGGCTTTCCTGTATATTATTTTACTTGAGCCTCAAAATAAGATTTTTGTAGTAGATGTTATTTTTATTTTACAAGTAAGAGCACTGAGTCCCAAAGAGGTTAAATGACTTTCTCAAGAGTGATGAAGTGTCAGTACTGAGAGGTTGGATCCTGCTGGATATGGAGTCTTCTGGCTCCAAATCCAAGTGGATAAACAGCATTTATTTGCCAAGTACACAGGAGATCTACTAAACAAGTTGACCCCTGTGCAATGTCATCCTCTTCAAAGTACAAAATTGTAGATGTTGAATTTAAGAAATAATCTGAAAATGAATGGGGAAAAAATGTAAAAGTAAGAAGACACATATTTTTAAGAAAATATAAACAGAAAAGGATGCTATAACTAATACAGTTTTAAACCCTCAGAGACACATTATGGGGAAAATAATATTATCTCCACTTTATAGCTAAAGAAACTGAGGTACTAAGTTATGCAATAACTTGTTCATGATTAAGTAGCTTGAATAAATGGCAGAATTGGGTTTTGGAGTTAGTGCTGTTATCACTATTTCTACAATGTCACACTATTAATATCATGAAATAGGTTTGAAATAAATAACATTATCTAGAATAAACAGAAATTTGTTGTTGGTGAAAGATGTAATTCATGATGATACTATAAAGCTAAATAACTTTGATGAACACAGAACATAGAATATTGCCATAGCATTTCAAAACTAAGATGAAATTGACAATATATATTATATAAATTGACAATCCTGTATTAATATAATTTGTGTTTGACAGATCATATAGGTAATATTTACATAGATTAATATTCTTGTATATTAATTTAATATATGTATATAAAATTCTGTTTTTTCATACAAAGGCTATAAATCCCTTTTAAATCTATATGGAGTATTCCAAAATTTGATTTTTATGACTCAAGGAAAATATCAGAGTCCCCAAAGTAGTTGTTTTAGAAGACATATTATTTGACTGCAATAGAATAGAACTTTAATAACAGTTAACCACCCTATAACAACAAAGAAACAAAATAACCCTTATCCAAAGAAATCAATTAAAATTTCCAAACATTGAGAAATTTTAAATAAATTTACCAAAATCTTTTGCAAAAGAGAAAATAAAAACTGTAATTATGACAATAATACATGTTAACTTGTGTTTATCTCAATATGTATAAAGAGGAAAACATATCATTTAAGGTTTTTATTAAAGAAAAAATTGGAATAAATGAACCATGCAACCCAGAAAAGGCACACAGGCACTCATATTCATGCACCCCTAAGGAGAATAGGTAACTATAGAAAATTAACATAATTTTCAAATTAAGATTAAATTTATTGAAACATAAACTAATGACAAGGCTATTTGTGGAAAAATAGGAAATACAAATGCTTACTATTATAAAATAGAGGATAAAACCACATGTAAAAAATACTTTTTGTCACTATTATGCCTAGAAAGCTTGCAGAAAATTCTAGCAGACTATCTTAAAATAAGTATTTCTATTTAATTTAATCAGCATCAAAGCTTAGGTAAATGTAAAAAGCATGAAAAGATGTTCAATTATAATAGTAAATGTAAAAAATATAAATTATTAAAACAATAGAATATTACTTTTAACTATCAGATTTACCAAGATTAAAAAAAATAGTAATGCTACGCAATATTGCTGAGAAAAGTAAAGAAAAATCATATCTGACTAATGAATATAAAAACTAATTTCATTTTTTCTGTAGAATTTTCTTCAGAAATATTATAGGAGATCTGAGTGAATAATCCAGATCTAAGAATTTCATATAAGAAGTAGTAAAAACAAAGTGCATACTTAAACATATGTGTAAGAATCTGTATTACAGCGTTGCTTTTTTAGTATCTAATAATATCAGTATGGTTAAAACAATTTTGGTGTATCCATATGTCTTTAATGGACTAATGGATGACCAGAGAGATAACGCAGAGATCTATTGAGATGAACATATCCTCATAATTTATGGGAAAATATAGGTAAAAGTCATTTAAAATTATTTTTATACATTTTTTGTTTATCCACATTACTTTGTATATGTAAAAATATTTAAATTATGTATACATTTTTAATTGTGTATTTTATATGTCATATACACACACACACACACACATACATACACATGCATAATAATGGTTAAGTAGTGTCCTAAACATTTGTTAAACACAAAACTTTAGGAAGACTAGTTCATAGGACAGTTACAAACATAGCTGAAGGTAGAAGGATGGACATTATTTCAGTAAAAGAAGGGTAGTATAACCAAAATCCTGGAGATAAAGAGTGAAGTATGTGGTGGGCAAATTGTATTGGATGAAAACCCTGAAAGAAATCTGATTTATTGTTAGTTTATGCAAGACTTGTTCCTCCATCCATCATTAACAACCTGCATTTATCAGGAAACTTGGTCTTCTGGAGTGAAATATCTTTTCTCTTGCCAAAGTGAAGATGGGACCTACCTGACTCTTTTAGAAATATGGCTGTTTTTAGTGATTTATCCGGTAAGATTCTGTGACAGTTTTCACCAGAGTACCTGGCCCCACTTGATATTTGATGAATGTCTCTCAAATCTGAGCAGGGCAAAGCAAGCACTTGGTGGATTGTCTGCATCTTTGTAAACAGCTCTCTTCAGACTGTTTTTAGTCAGGCACACACCACAGCAGACTATCATTTTCTCACCTCTAGTATTCTATTGAAAGTGCTGATACAGGTTGATCAACAAATAGAAACTGGGCTTTTATCAGTATTCTGTATGATCCCAGCTTTCAGTCCATGGAGCATGGTTTCTGTGAGTATCTTGTCCGTATGCTTTTGTTTTCTTATATGTGTATAATTATAAGATAGCTTCCCAAGACTGGTCCAAAGTGTGTGTACTCTGAGTACATTCTGTTGCTCATTTCTTGTTCACCCATTGGTCATTTGAATGCCTTCTTTAGAGAAATATCTATTCATATCCTTTATCCATTTTATCATTGGGTTATTTTGTTGCTGTTATTAAATGGTATGAGTTCCTTATATATCTTTGGATATTAACCTCTTATCATAATATGATTTGCAAATATTACTTCCCATCAGCTGCCTTTTCACTCTTTTGATTTTTTCCTTTGCTGTGCAGAAGCTATTTACTTTGATTCAATTCAACTCGTCTATTTCTATTTTCATTGCCTCTGCTTTTAGTATCATTGACAAAAAAGTCACTGCCAAGACCAACATCAAGAAGCTTTTTTCCTATGTTTTTTTCTAGTAGTTTTACAGTTTTGTGTCTTACGTTTAAATCTTTGGTCCATTGTGAGTTGATTTTTGTTTATGATGTGGGATAAGTGCATTTTCATCCTTCTATATGTGAATATCCAGCTTTCTCAGCATCATTATTGAAGAGACTGCCCTTTCTTCATTGTGTATCCTTGGCATCTTGGTTGAATATCAGTTAATCATAAATATATGAATTTATTTCTGGGATGTCTATTCTGTTTCATTGTCCTATATGTCTATTTTAATGCCTGTACCATACTGTTTCAATTACTAAAGAGTTGTAATATATTTTTAAATCAAGGAGTATGAAATATAAGTCAATATCACAATGAGATATCACCTCATACTTGCTTGGATGGCTATTACATAGAAGAAAAAATAACAAGTGTTAGTGAAAATGTAGAGAAAAAGGAAAGTGGTATAGCCATTGCAGAAAACAGTTGGGAGTTTCCTAAAAAGATTAAAAATAGGACAACTGTATGGTCTAGCAATTCCACATCTGGGTACTCCAGAGCCCGCAAGCTAAGATCGAACAGTGTGAGAGAGAGAGAGAGAGAGAGAGAGAGAGAGAGAGAGAGAGAGAGAGAGAGAGAGAGTCAGGAGGGCTAACAGTAAATACTGCGCCCCAAGTTTATTAAGCACAGCATATTTACACCCTTGGAAATGCATGAGAAACAAAACTCACAGATATGCTAACAATTGCTGACATTTACATAAGTTCTCTCAAACTTCCTTGTTCCTGTTTTCTGACTCTTATTCCTTGGGGCAAGGAACGTTCAACTCTTAACATTAAGCCAAACTTCCTCCTTCAGTACAGAGCCCACCTTGCTTTGCAAACTTCTAGCTTGCAGGCAACTTTAACCCTGTTTGTAGGGCATTCAGCAAGAATGGCTCCCAATAGGGTACATATCCAAAGGTAAAGAAATCTGGATCCTGAAAAGATAGTTACACTCAGGTGTTTAATGCAGCATTATTCACAATAGCTAAGATAAAGAAAAAAACCTAAATGTCCACCAATGGATGCATGGCTAAAGGAAATGTAATATATATACACATATGTATATTTCATTACATACATACATATATAGTATTCCATCATATGGAATGATGAAATACTCTTCAAAATTAAAAAGATGAAAACCTTGCCATTTGTGACAACACAAATGAAACTGGAGTATAATATGCTAAGTAAAATAAGCCAGATGCAGGAAGACAGATACTACCTGATCTCTGTGGAACCTAAAATAATCAAACTCATAGAAGCAGAAAGTAGAATGTGGTTGTTAGTGAAGGGGTGGTGAAATGAGATGTTGGTCAAAAGGTACAAAGTTTTATATATGAAAGGTGAATGAGTTCTGGAGACCTAATGTACAGCATGGTGATGACAGTTAACAATGCTGTGTTGTATACTTGAAATTTGCAGAGGATAGGTTTAAATCTTCTCAACACACACACACACACCACACACACACATAGTGGTAATTATACAGAGGTGATGGATAATTTAGCTTAATTATGATGATCTTTTCACAATGTACACATAAATCAAAACATCAAGTTGTATACTAGGAATATAGACAATTTTCATATATTAAAGATATCTCAGTATATTAAAAAAAGAAGGAAAACTATGTGCATGCTGTAAATCTCTTTCTTCTTTTCCTTTTTCCTTCTGGGTCTTTCTACCACACTCATTTGTTATCATGTTTTTTCTGTGGTAGCTGTACCATTGAGCTGATAGACATTGCAGTGGCAACTCTAGAATAGAAATGAGACAAGTTTATTTGCCACAATATTTCTACATCTTGGCAGTATTCATAGTAACTGCAATGAATAGTCATAAAATGTGGTCGAGTCTCAATGGACTTTGTTAACTTTTCAAATTAAAATTTATTCATGTTTTATAGCTTTGCAGTGAGATTTTACAATGCTGTCTTTAGTGAAATTATTTTATAGAATTAACTCTGTGAACTAAATTAATTATTTTAAAAGTTAACCCCATAAAAAACATTCTCTGGTTCTTAGATAAAAAAAATGTGCAATGAAAATGTAAGCAATCTAAAGATTGTTAAATAAAATGTATAAAGTTGAATTATTTATTAAAAATATCATAATTTAGTAATACAAATTGCTATTTATAATAAAGTTTTAAAGATCACAGGATAACCAGATGATTGAAAATATAACATGTTTTCCTAGGTTTTGCCTCTACAATTTAGATTAATATTAAGCAGAGATAAATATATATGTTTTTTCTCAGTTCTGTTACTTACTTCTGTATTTCCTGGGTGAGCCATTCTTATAATGTGTGTCTCTAATTCTCCATAGATAAGAAAGAAAAGGTTGTAGTGAGCATGTTCTCTTTATCAATGACTAAAAAGAATTAGGACATTAAAAAATGTCGTCAAGAGCTTTATTTGTCTTCTTGATTGAATTTTATAAGAAGCATTAAAAGAATGGGAGCCTCATGGATGACTGATAAGAAAATAATCCATGGGATGGATTTGTCTCAACATGGAGATCAACTTCAAGGAGATGTATTAAGTAAAATCTGACTTATTACTAAGATGAAGATGTAAGTAAAGCTAATAAATATGCTTTACACACAAAATGTATTAGCAGGTTATATAATTCTCCATAAAGGGGATATTCATAGGTTTCTTCAACTTTATAGCTTAAATCTTAAAAGATTTTTTATAACAATATTGCTGACTACATTTTTCCTGAAAGCTTTACTGAGTTATAATTTAAATATCATGTAATTCACCAATTCAAACTACATAATTCAAGGGTGTTTTGTATATTCACAAAGATGTAACCACAATAAATGTTATAACATTTTTATTACCCCCTACAAACACCCCATACCAATTAGCAGTTACTTTTCATTGCCACCCAATTCCATTCTTCCATCCCTCCAGTCCTAAGCAATCACTAACCTACTTTCTGTGTATAGATTTTCCTATTCCGGACATTCCATGTAAACAAAATCATAAACTATGTGGTCACACTGAGCATAATGTTTTCAAAGTTAATCCATGCTGCAACATTCATCAGTACTTCATTCCCTTTTATTTAATAATATTCAATATTCAATTATTCAGTTATATAGATATACCATGTTTATTTACCAATTCATTTGCTGATGGAAATCAATTTTTTTTCCCGCTTTTTGGCTATTATGGGTTGTGCTGCTGTGATGATTCATCTACACATTTTTTTTTCATGCAATGTTTTTAATTTTATTCCAGTACATATGTAGGAGTAGAATTTCTAGATCATATGTTGAGCATCTTTTCATTTAGTTTGGCCTTTTGTATCTCTTTTTCTCTTTTTAACAAATGTCAATTCATATTCTTTGCCCATTTTCTAATGGAGTTGTTTTTTTTTAATTGTTGACTTTTGAGTCCTTTATATACTTTACATACAAGTCCCTTATTAGACATATGATTTTAATATATATATATTTTTTCCATTCTTTGAATTGTTCTTTCACTTTCTTGATAATGTTATGTGAAGCACTAATTTTTAAAATTTGTATGATGTCTAATTTCATTGATATTTCTTTGCTTTCCTTAGGAATATCTAAGAATCTTAGCATTACTCAAGGTCACAAAAATTTACTCCTATATATTTTTTAAAGAATTTTTTGGTTTATTTTTACATTTAGCTCTTTGGTCCATTTGAATTACTTTTATATACGATGTGAGGAAAGGGTCCAAATTCATTCTTTTCCATGTAACTATCTAGTTGTCTCAGCACCATTTGTTGAAGAGACTATTTTCCTCACTTAATTGTCTTGGCATTCTTGATGAATGCTAATTAAGGTTTGAAGGTTATTTTATTATATTGGCTATCCTAAAAAATAATTTCAGATATGTCATTCCTACAGTTATGTAATTCTTAACCTTTGAAAAGAGATGAATGTGTTCTGTTTAATACTAATTAATAACTATACTTTCTACAGTTTAGTAATTATTTTAACTGCTTTGAGATTATAAATGCTACAATGTCAGTCAATGATGCTCTTCATACTCATTGCTTACAATTTTAATCAAATTGAACAACATAAGAGCTCTCGTGTGTGTGTACGTGTGCATGCATGTGCATTCGTGTGTATGTGTCTGTGTGTGAGACAGAGAGGTTGTGTCTTAGTATGTCTGAAATAGAAATATGCTAAATCCTGTTATTGATATATAATAGTGAAGTCATATCTAGCATAAGTTAAGTTCTAGAATGAGCTAAAAAGTTGAAAAACTCAAAATTCACTTATAAAATCTCTTAAATTTTCTAGACATGGGTTATTAACATCCAAAATTATTTTTCTTTTTGGTTTGCATTTTAGAAGAAATTGGAATGGAGGTTAAATGCCAATAAATTCCTGTCACTTTTATGTTGTTCCATCCTGAACAGTGCAGCTAAGAATTATTGTCTTTAATCCATTTTTATTAAAGAAGTTCTATACAAAAAAAATTTTTTTACTGTAATAGATTAATAGGGAAAAAAATCAGATGCAACTTACCTGGCCAAGAAATAAAGACCATTAAAATTACAGGCCATTGGTAATTCTATGTACTATGTTTGAAAGTGAAGGTTTAGAAGGGAAGTCAGGCTGAGTATGAAAGATGAAGAGGAAGTCAAGAAGAGGTCCATGGTGAGCGGGGATGAATTAATCAAACGGGTTATAGTTTAGGCACAATTTGTGGCTTTAACAACACAGATCAGAGTTAAAAGCTAGAGTTCAAAAACAGAAGTGATAAAACTAAATAAAATCAGGACTGAAAATGACACTTTGGTTTCAGATGTGGTCCACATGCTATGTCCCTCAAATACACAGTAACTGTAGCAATAAATATGATCATTAAGGAAATAGCCACCCAGTCAATCATACTTAATTTCAATATCTGTCTCCATCACCTGATAGCTATGTGATATTTCACCAACAATTTAATCATTTCTGAATCTTGGTTACTGAATTTGTAAAAGGAAAGACAATAATGGAAACTTTAGAGTGTTGCTAAGAGTATTACATAAGGTGATGTGTGTAAAGTACTTATCGAAGTAAAATACATCTATAAAGACCGCCCAAAGGAGTGAGTAATGGAAGAAATTCAAGGACTTTGATAGAGGTCTTTCAAGGAAAGGAAACTTGAATGCCTGTGAGCAATATTTCTAATCAAATCACTTGAGGGGCTTCAAAAAATATTGTTGCCTGGATCAAACCTCCAGAGGTTTAATATAATTGGTCTAGAGTGCAGTATGAGAAAGTTTATTTCTGCTTCACCTTCTTGCTCTGCATCTCCTTGTAAAGTCATTTCCAGTGTGTATTTGGGGTCTCACCCTCTCATTCCTACTCAGTCAGGTGATGCCAGATGAGTCAGATCTGACTAATCAGAATGTCATATTCCTCTTTGCAGGTAGCTATACCACCCTGTCAGGTCAGTGAGACATTCTGAGACTTCCTGAGGCCTTTTAAAGATAGATAGTCTAACCTGGTGAATTTGCTGCTGAGGGTTGTCAAGATTTTTACCTACAGCACCCATCTTTCCATTCTGAGAGAAGCTATGAGATGGAGAGAAACCTAGTTCTGAGCCCCTTAGTCAGCCATGCCCAAAGCTACTCAAACTCCTTTATTTGTAAGTGAATTGTGTTAGTGTGTTTCATTCTTTGCTTAAGCTAGTTTGAGTATGGTTTTATTTCACTTTTGAAAGGGAAAAAAAAAGAGACTTAACCAATACATTTCTTTTCTACCAGATTTTCACGTCCTTTGCCTACAGTTAAGTCTGGTCTTGATTCCTGGTAATAATGCTGCTCAAATAATTTAGCAAGAATTTTCTTTAAAGGGCTACTCTGGGTTAAGCATGAAATTTAATTAACTAAAATCTAAGCTGTGTTTTCTCTAAGCTGCTAGTTGCAATCAGAAGCCAGGTAACGAGGCTACTCAGATATGTCTCAGGGCTGTCTCCTTCTAGGTCACACTGGAAGAACCAGGGTTTTGAATCTGAAGTGGGAGCTGAAGTGAAATTTACATTTCATAAAAGATTGGTGCCTTAAATGTGAGAGCGTTGTTGGGATGGTTCTGAAGCATTTAGTTTCTATTTGATCTTTCGCCACAAGTAGTCAGAAAAATAAGCTTGGCTAATGCTACTCAGCAAATTCTCTCAAGGGCAAGGATTTACACCATGAGTTTTCCTCAGGTCTGATGACTAAATCTCCCAGTTCGTTTATTACACTGGTACTATCTGTTTTCTGAGGGCAGCAGAAAATAGGAAGACAACCCTTCGTAGAATGATGTTGTGTGATGAGTGTGCACCTCTTTCCCTAGAGCTGTATTTTTGTCACATTAGCTCAGGATAAGAACAGCCTACTAAAGAGCTTCTCAATGTATTGTAAAAAGCAAAGAAAAGGGACCACTGAATGGTCAGAGAACAGAACAATGCACTTCAGCTCTGTGAATACTTGTGAAATGAATGTCAGCCCTGTTCTCTAACTTTGCAGGTGAATAGTGCTTTTTCATTTTGTGGAGGCAATTGCAGACTTTGTTGGAAAACCTAGCCACTAGAGGGTCCTTCTGTTCGGAAGTCACAGCATGTATTAATGAATTTGCAGAAAGAGGGAGAGAGAGAGAGAGAGAGAGAGAGAGAGAGAGAGAGAGAGAGAATGTTACAGAATTGAAAATATGAATAAAAAATAAAAACAAAGAATTAGAAAGTAGTGGAATTGCTTTAGTTCATTAATATTATCCTGTATTCAGGTACAGGCTGTTTGTGCTTGTACCTCAAATAAAATTGCTCCTCTTTGAAAAAAAAGGAAATAATTTTTCTATAAAATGCACTATAACATATTGATAATTATTCTTTCTTACTGGCTACTCTATTTAACATCTGAGCAAAAGATGGTTTAAGGGTAGTTGGTTGCATTCTCCCTATACCCTCCGCCATTCCTCGACAGAAACCATGAGAGCTAAATCCCTGGAATTTATTGTGATAGGAGCCATAAAGGTATCTTTCATTAGTTTAATTAGAAAATTTTTGGAACCCACCTAAGGATGGAAGCTGGTTGCGGAAAAAGCAACCACTTGATTAGAGTATTGGAACTTTCAGCTCCCCAACCCCCACCCTTGACCTTCCAAGAGGAGAGAGGGGCTGGAGGTTGAATCAATTACCAATGGTCAATGATTTAAACAGTTTTGCCTGTGAAATGCAGTCTACATAATGCCGGATCCAGCCGGCTAAAATGGAACAGTTCCCAAGAGGGGGAGTGAGGATTGAGAAAAAAAGAGAGAGAGACAGAAGATATATTCGGGAGGGCTAACAGTGAATACTGAGCCTCGAGTTTATTAAGCACAGCATATTTATACCCTAGAATGTGCATGAGAAGCAACACCCACAGATACGCAAACAATTGCTGAAATTTACATAAATTCTTTCAAAACATCCTTGTTCTTGTTTTCCGTTTCTTATTCCTTGGGGCAAGGAACATTCAACTCTTTCCATTAAGCCAAACTTCCTCTTTCAGTAAGGAGCCAAACTTCTAGCTTGCAGGCAACTTTAACCCTGTCTGTAGGGCATTCAGCAAGAATGGCTCCCAACAACATAAAAACCTAGAAGAATTTAGAGAGCTTTCAGTTTGCTGAAGATGGGGCGGTGCTGGGAGAGCGATGCCCCCAGAGAGGGCAGGGAAACCCCACATCCCTTCTCCCTATCTTACCCTATGCATGCATCTCTTCTACCTGGCTGTTGTTGAACTGTATCATTTTATAAGAAACCGATGACCTAGTAAGTAAAATGTTTCTCTGAGATCTGCGAGTTGCTCTTGCAAGTTAGTTGAACTCAAAGGCTGCGGGAACTTCTGATTTAGAGTTAGTAGATCAGAAGCACAGGTAGTAAGAAGGGAAGCTGCTTCTAACTTGGGATATTAGGCTTAGATACAACTAATTCAGATAACCTGTGAGTTTCTGCCACAGAATGAATTGTACCCAACTAATATTCTTCCTAAACATTTGGGTGTTTATATATGTGGCCCAAAGAGGTTCTATCTTCCTCAGTTTGGAACTAGCAATGGATTGGATCCACATACAATGAAGCCTGATCTTAGACATTTCCTACTCTCATTTAGAAATGTGAGGGGTCCAGATTATGTGAGTAAAAATATATCCCAAGCCTGAAGTCTTTTTTTGCATTGTGTGTCTAAAGCATTTTAGGTCCATATTTAGCTTTGCTGACAATGGGAGTATATTTTCAGGCTGGCTGTGATAGTGAGTCAGATTGAAATAATTGGCTCTGTGTGGACAAACTGATTAAGCTGGGGAAGAGTCATTGGCTGCCATTTCTGTACTTCTGTTCATGTTGTTTTTCCTCCTTTCAACAATGTTCTGAAGTCTTTTTCATGTATTTAAATTTACTCACTCTTTTAAAACAGTTAGAAATCTTAGAACATCTTAAAAGTCTTTAGTCTTCCCAGATGAATGATTCCTCTGAACTAGAAGACTCTTTAACTTTCAGCTTAAGAGAAGATTCTTATGCTTTCATTTGGCCTTTGGTCATGTGCAAATCATCTTAAATGTTATCTTCATTTTTATTATTATATAAACTACTGTTAACCATCATTTATAGAATTTTTGCCATGCATATAAAAAGTAAAGAGCTTAGATTTAAAACCATGTCTACATTAAATCACTCACTCATTCATTCAGATGTTGAGTGCCTAAACATGAAAGACCTGTACTTCTTAGAAAACTCCACAGTGTTTATGATCGGGCCCTACATCTGACTCAATTAAACAGTCCCCACACTGAGTTATATGTGTTTGCTTCTCTGGCCCTCTTCTGCATAGAAAAAAGGAATCCTTGAGAGAGAGACGTTGTCTTGTTCATTTTCTTATCCCCTGCATCCATTAAGCACATTTGAGGCAGTTATCCCTTCTTTCCTTCATTCTTCTATAAGATTAATCATTCACTATATTTCAAACCCATCTTGAAGTTTTTCTCTGTCCTAGGGACTAAATTTCTAGAGATTAAAAAAAATAAATTTAGCACTTCTTCTGCCCCTCCTAGAAAAATCATTGGCTAGTGGTGTGCCACTTCTCTTTAAATAAATAGTACAATTTAACATTTTGACTACAATGATAGAAATGACCCATTTCTATCAGAAATTACAACAAATACTAGTTTATTTTAAGTGCTTCTATATTGAACACATAGTAATGCAATGAAATATGTTTGCTACTTGCAAATAGTAAGGAGATTTCTAAAATATTCATAGGATGCTGTAGATTGAACTTACGTGGGATAGAACTGTGTATTAGTCATGTATGCTCTTAAGGAGGGGATTGATGAGACAACTAGAAGCATTAGCCAAGGGACTATATGCCAGGTAATTGGGTGATTGCTGTGCAAAAATTGTCTGGGCATGGGACCACGTGGGAGTGAGTGATTTGGGAAAATAATAATATCTTTCTTTTGTCAATCTCTTAGAATTTATGAGAATTTGTGTTCTCCACAAGCAGGAGCTTACAAAACTAATCTACAGTAGGTATGCCATGGGAGGGCTAGGCTTGGAAGAAGGAAAGGAGAGAGATTTGAGACAGGAGAGAGATAGGACAGTCTTGATTTGACTCATTCACTCTAAAGTCTTTATTTATTCTTACTTGGTCATTTTCTTATTCTTGATTTAAAACACATTTGAATTGCGTTGACCTAAATTATGGTGATGAGAGGAAAGGAAATGAGACTTCAAATCCTTTATGAAGTGTCAATGAAGTATTTAAATCTCTAACTTATTGCTCTTAATTGATTTGACAGAAAGTTCTGTTCTTATGAAAAATTGATATATATATATATACATATACATATATATACATATTCATATATATACACATCTATATACACATATACATATATACATACATATATATATATAACTAATCTCATATTTAAAATATATACAGTTATAAAATAAAATGAATAATAAAGAAAGCATTGTTATCATTTTGGTGTGTGAGACTGTGGGCATGGGTGTCTTGCCTATTTGGGTTAATGACAAATTGCCAAAGGACATTTGAAGATCATCTGAAGATCATTCAGAGCCTCAGGTGGTAGAGATGATTCTCAATCATTATTGTACTAAAGCCTAGCAAAGTAATGCTTTGAATATAATTATACAATAGAGACAATGTCCCTCACCCCTTATTAAATGCCATCTTGCTTTCAGAATCTAATGATGTTTTTATATAACCCAAAATGTCTTGGAGGTGAGAGTTGCTACATTAAAGGCACCTCCATGTTCTAAATGTGTGGCAATATTCTATCAATAAGAAATGCAATCAGAATAAATGAAAGGGAAAAAATGAATAAAAGAAGCTCTGATTTGTGCTGCATGAGGATCACTGTGATTTACAGGAGTTATAAACCAGATCTCTTCTGTGAAGGATTTTCATAAAAAGAATACTAACAGATAAAGCATATAAACAATTAAATCCATGCCACCTCAAATTTCCCACAAAACTGATTTTATTCATATCAACTCAGCTGGCTAGTTTATTTCTTGATTTTTTTCTTTTAAGAAACCATGTGTCAAGGAGAGAATTAACTAACTGTTCAGATCAAATTTCTTCATTTCATAGAAAATAATGCCATGAGGAAGCAGGTGGTGCAATGTTTTATTTTATTTTACATTTTTCTGAGTCTCTCTCTTACTTCTTTTGAAAACATTCTGAGCTTTTGGGTTAACAATGGTGTACAGAGAAAATATGCATTGGGCACAGCAAGGCTGAGGCTATTTTTAAAGGGCATCTTTCCCAATTGGACCTGCAATGAGATCTATTAACTGGCACAGTGGCTGGCTGTTGGTGGCAAATCAAGAAATATGACAAAAGACCAGGTAGCTGGCCTTGTTTTACATCTTCATTAATGACCAAAAAGGAGCAAACAGCACATTTAATTTGGATGATATTAACTCAATACCTTCCAAAATCCCTCTTAAGGTCAAGGAAAAAAAATTTTGTAAAAGCCTGTGAAACTTAGAAATGATGAAAGAAAGATTGAAAAGAAAGAAAGGAGACTTCCCAGAGACTGAGAACAAGTAGCACTCAGAATCAATACCTAATAAAAAATAAAGAATGTATGAGTAAAAGTGGGGAAACCCCTTTCCTTATTGAGCCTATATTCTGATGTAGAGAGACATAGATAAACAAGTGAGAATATGTCTAAGAAACATTTAAAAAAAACTAAGGAATATTAACAATAAAATTAATGAATAATAAAATAAACATATTTGGAAAGTGTTAAAAATGCTCTATTAATTTCATTTGTGTTAAGCTTTACAAGTACAAAATAGTTAAAATACAAATTTATGTTTTAGTTGTCTATTTTTATAACAATTCAGCCCAAACTTCATGGCTTAAAACAATAGCAATAATCTATTGTTATTGTCCTGCACATTCTGAGGATTGGAGGAGCTCAGCTGGGAGTTCAGTGTTTGCTTGGGGTCTTGTCACTATTGTCATCAAACTGTGGCTAGGGCTGGAATCATCTCTGAAAAGCTTCTATGCTCAACTGTCTAGTACACACACTGGGAAGACTCAAAGAACTGTGATAGCTGCATCTCTCTCTGTCAATCCTATGTGGTCTATTCTTGAGGTTACTCAGCATCCTTGCTTCATAGTAGCTCTGAGCTCTAAAGACATATGGCCTGAAAAAGAGGAGAAAAACAGGTGAGAACTATAATGCCTTTATGGCCTAGTCTATGATCAGTCAGTACTACTTCCACTACAATTTGGTAGTTGAGAAATTTATAAAGGTCCATACAGGTTCAAGGAGAAGAAACACAGACACCATCACTGTATGGGAGGAGAATCAGCATCATGTTGTAAAAAATGCACATGGATGAGATACATACTGTAGTGGTCTTTAGAAATACAATCTCCCATATAAAATAATAACTGATACTTTTGCCCGTCAGGATTTTAGGAATAGCTTGGTTGGAAAGTTCTGGCATAGATAATCTCCTGAGAATGCAGCTGACCACAGCCATAGTCATCTGGGGTGGGAGAATCCATTTGCAAGATAGCTCACTCAAATGGTGGGAAAGTTGGTGCTGGTTGTTGATACAAAAGTCTAACTTTCTCTGTACATGGGCCTCTCACAGGGCTCCTTGAGTGTTCTCATGTCATAGTGGCTGGCTTCCCTGAATGAGTGATCCTTCAGACCAAGCTGGAAGCATCAATGCTTTTTATGATTTAGCCTTGATTCAATGTGGAACAGATAATCACAAGAACATGGATGCTGGGATGCAAGGCTTGTTGGAAGCTATCTTGAAACTTGGTTACCAGTGGTTGAAGCCCTTAAAACTAAATTTGTTTACCACAGATTGCTTAGGAGTTTTCATACCATGTTTTTTCTTTGCTATATCTGGCACCCTCCAGCAGGGCTACAGGTGAAATTAACTTCCCTATTACAAAGAGGATCTAAGGATTCTAATGCAGACTCTCTAGTCTGTGCAGAAGTCTATCTCTGGCTGCTGAATAGAATTCAGTCTCTCTCATGCTCAGTTCCATTTCTTTTTGCCACCAGGAGAACCAGATGGTAAACCTCTCAGGAGCACTGGTGGCTTTTAAAGCATATTTACAAGATTATATGAGACAGCATGTCTTTAATTTGCTATTTAGTCGAAGAGTAATATTTCTCTATTTGGAAAATGATTTTGTCAAGGTACCGGAACAAGGGCTAGGAAATTAGGATTTCTAGGATCAATTTTCTAACTGACTTACAAGTTGCTGTGTACCCTTCAGCAAAGCACCTAACGTGCTTACCTGTAAAACAGGGATATGAAGAATAAATCCCTACTTCAAGGGAATGCATCATAGTTGAATTCACATTAATGTAATAGGCTTTGAAAAATCTCACAGGAAAAGTACTATCGAATGCAAATTATTATGGTGTAAAGCTCTTTTGTGATACAAGGTAGTATATGCATGAAAAACATTGAATCACTCTATTTTATATGCTTAGAATTGTTGCCTTTTAATTTCAAAAAATACATCATTTTCTTGAATTGTGACAGGACAAAGGGCAAGCTCAAATCGTGTTTTGTAAATAATACATTGTTTTGGTAGCTATATAACCTTAAAAAGGGCTCTCTATCATTCTCATGTGGGATTCATACCTATAATCAATAACACCATTCAAAGATGAGAATTTTTACACCTATGCATGTTAGCAATAAAAGGTATATCACATTAATATCCAGAATTGTTTTTCTTGATAATGTATAATTTTAATAACTATGAAAGTCTGGGCGAGGGCTAAGGAGAAGGAAAGCTAAACTATAAGCCCGAGGAATAATTAATGTATATAATATATGTATATATTATATATAAGTAATCTAATATATATATAATATATTTAACTTGTTTTTCATTTAGTATCTGATATGTAACATTTGATTTAAGGATTATTCAGGTTCTTGAAAATTATTTTAGTTTTATCTTGTCTTAGGAAAGTAGAGAGGAAAAGGTAGATATTCAATACTATAAAAGTCTTATAAATGACTCCATTATAGGGATTGTCGACAATATTCATGTGCACATATGATCAAGCCCACTGATGACAACATTTAGAGTAGCTGGATCTTTACTTGAGAGTTCTATCCCTTCCCAAAGATGATTTCCTGTTTTTGATCAGTTAATGGCCACTACCTTTAATATCCATAATCTTGTGTTGTTTCTCTATCAAAACCTCTTATTGAGAATGGAGTTGAAATTCCTTTTCATGAAACACAAAAGTGACAGAAAACAGTTTAAAATATGATCTCAACCTAGGGAATTTGCAATTTAAACAGGAATGAAGGCCCCGTGTGGAAGCTGGCAAATGAACCTAAAGTGTCTCTTAGTGACAAGGAGATTCTTTATGCAATACAAGTGTAATTAGCTATGTCCACAGCAGATCCAACACCAAATTGGAATCCTGTGGGAAGAGGAGAAATGATAAACAGGAGGCAAATCAGAGAAAGAAAAGTGCAAGAGTCAGAACTATAGCATCTCAGGAAATTTCCTCGTTCTCCATGTATTCTTGGCACTCCTAACATTACTTTTTGTAATTAAGAAAAAATCAATGATTCTTTTCTTTAATCAAGGAGAAAAATATTCTCTGCTAATAGAGAAAATGTGACTTTATCAGTTAATTTTTGCTGCATCACAAATTATTTCAAGATCTAGTATTTAAACAACAAGTATTATTTTTCACAGTTTTGTGGATTGAGTAGGTGTTTTCTCTGGCCTGGAATGGAATAATTTGATTTAGGATTGTGTCATGAACTATCTAATGGCTGGCAATGTGATTGATCAAGGGGTGACTCACCTGTCTGATGGCTGGCTTAACATTACATGAGACAAGGCCATGGATATCTCATCATCCAGCAGGCTAGCCCAGGTTCATTCTTAGGAAATGGAAGTGTTCCCAGTAGCAAGAATAGGCAAACCTCGAACACACAAAACTTTGCCTATGTCACATTTGCTCGTATTGCATTGCACAAAGTAAGCCAATGTTTAGGAGTTGAGAAATTGACTCTTTTTTGATGGAAGGAGTTTTTAAAAAAATTGTGGTCATTTATTTTTCAATCTGCCACAGATTATAAATTCCATCATTATGTCTTGAGTCTTTCCTTTCTTATTTGTCCTCCAACATTAAAAATATATTTCTTTGTTGTTTCTCAATGGATACCCAGTACCCAAGTACTCTCCTTTTGTCCACCCCAATAAAATAATTTTCTTGAGAAAAGGTATAAAACTCTTGGTTATAATCAATGGTGGCTAATTTTGATCTTCCCAAGTGGTCTATCATTTTGACATAGAAATAGTGTATTGAGCCCAATGTCGTAATAATGAGTAAAATCACAGATTTCTAAAAACTGACTAGGAGAGAGATATTTTAGGGTGAAGCTAGGAATTCCTTCTGATTCTGAACTATTATCATATATGTTCCAAGTGGTGACAAATAGTCTTTTAAAACAGGCACTGTTCATCTAGAGAAGTTAGGCTCTTGCTTGACTTTCAAAAGCATTTCTGACAAATAATACAATCTACTGGAAATCCAACTGCCATAATATCTACTGTCATTTTACCATTTTCTTGCCTTGTCTGTTTGTATTTTTTGTGACCTGTAGCTACATGTCTGCAATCTCAAATGTGTTCTCCTATCCATCCATTCACTTATAAATCCATTCAACAAATATTTATTGTAGCACTATGTGACTTACTATTCTAAGTGTTGGGAACACATCAGGGAGGATGATGGACAATGTCATTGCCTACATGAAGCTTACCTTCCAGTGGTGACATTAGTGGCTCTTTTATCTTTGCTCTTCTAGACACGCTCCCATCCCTCTCCACCCTGCTCTGTGCTCCAGACTCTATCAATATGCTCCCGTGACTTTTGGCTTTCAGAAGAGTTTGACTAGTGAGGGACATTAAAGAGGGAGATAAAGGGAGATTAAAGAGTATAAAGAGAATCAAGTCATGGTGTTATTTCCAGGGCTCAATTGTTTCGGATTGCCACAGGCTGGCTATACCTTTCTACTAAAGGTCCAGATGCAACATTTATCTTTAAAGACAAGGTGGGCACACTTATCACAGTCATAGGACAGAGTTGTACTCAAGAGTGTTTGGACCCACTAGAGCCTATTGTGATAGCTAATTGATCACAGATGAGTAGCCTCCAAAGATGCTTATTGACACATATACAGGCAGAATTTCTAAGTCTGATAGAAAGAAACCAAATCTGAGCCAATGCTATGCAGATCATGGTGCTTACCAAAGGACATTAGCTAGTTAACAGATCTAGAGTGCTTGAGGGTAAGACCTTGTCTCTTTGAGAAAAAACCTGCAATGTGGCCACAGACATACACTATACATCTTCTTTTGCACTTTCCCCAAAGTGGTCAGTGGCCATTTTCAGAGTGATGGTGATCTTGGGAGGGTAAATGCCCAGGTTTTCTCATTGATATTACATGGTAGCTTTGAACTTACAGTAATCAACAGACTTAAAGCACCACTCTGACTCCCTGGTTGCAGAGGCTTACAAAGATCAAGTGATAGTTGAAATCTTAGGTAGATCTATCCTAGTAAGACTGAGGTTCTATCCCTTGTTGTGTTTTGTTTTGTTTTGTTTTCCAGATCTAGTCTGTATGGTAAGAAGAGATACACTAAGTAATTGAAAGAATCTCCACAATGATTCCCTGAACTATGGTCTTTTGTGTTAAAAAAAAAAAAAGGCATGTGGAAGTCTCTAGAAATGCTCCTCCCAAGACAGTAAACCAAAAGCTATATAAGATACCTAGAGAATGGCAAGCAAGTACTTCTATAAGAGTCTTGATAGATGCAAAAGTCTTAATTACTATCTCATCCCTATTTAACTTGCAAATATGGTCAGTAAAAAAGCTAGATGCTTCATGGAAAATGACTTAGATTATTGTAGACATAACCAGGTCATACTGTAATTCAATTTTAAATCCAAGGTGATATCTTTCCTGAAACAAATAAATAGAGACTTTGGCACCTGGCACACAATTACTGGCCTAGAAAATCTTTTTTCTACATCTTTAGTATCAAAGATAATCATAAATTATTTGTCTTCATCTGGTAAGGACTGCAATATACCCCTATTCTCTTGCCTGTGGCTTATGACAACACTCCTACTATCTCATTATATAACCTATAGGGAATTCGGTATCCTTTTTTTCTCTTTTCCACTCCAGTTTTAATGAGGCATTATTGATAAATAAAAAGTTTATATATTTAGGTGTACAACACGGTGTTTTGAGATACCTGTATATTGAGAATAATTATTATAATAAAACTAATCAACTATCAACTTATCTACCACGTGTGTGTGTGTGTGTGTGTGTGTGATGAGAATATTCAAGATTTATTTTGTTAGAAAATTTCAAGTGTACAGTACATTATTATTAGCTCTAGTTACCATGCTTTATATTAGGTCTACAGAATTTATTTGTCTTATAACTAGAAGTTTGTACTCTTTGGCCAACCTCTCCCCATTTCCCTCACACCCCTAGCCACTGGTAACCACACTTCACTCTGTTTCTATGAGTTCAACTTTTTTATATTCCACATATAGGTGTAAACATGCAGTATTTGTCTTTCTGTGACTAGCTTATTTTATGTAGCATATTGTCATCCAGGTTGATCCATGCATCACAAATGGCAGGATTTCCATTCTATTTCATTTTTTATCCATTCATCCATTTACATATACTTAGGTTGTTCCTATACTTTGCTATGTGAATAATGCTGCAGTGAACATGGAAGCACAGACAACTCTTTAGATAGTGATTTTATTTCCTTTATTTAGATATCCTGTACTGATATTGCTGGGTCATATGGAAATTCTAATTTTAATCTTTGAAGAACCTCCATACTGTACAATCCTGCCAACAGTGTATGAAGGAGAACTTGAGAATCTTGATAGCATAGAGACATGGTCCATTATATTAATGATTTGAAGTTAATTAGACTGGGTAGGCAAGAAGTAGCAATGCCGTATTTATTTATTTATTTATTAAGATAACTTATTTATTCACACATGTCAGAAGGTGAAAACAAGGTCTGAGAAATGTTCAGAGATCTGTTGCACTGGTGAAGTTCCCAAGAATCTGATAATTTAATGCATGTCAGTATATGTCACTTCTAAACTAAGAAACAAGTGTTGCCTCTGCAGTGTCCACTATGAAGAAAAAAACACATTTGTGTTGGGTCTGACCCTTATCCCATATAACCTGCAAAGCTGCCAGTTCCTAGAGAAGTTCAGAGTGGAAAAAAAAAAAAAAAGGTTTTGAAGAAGGTACAGTCTGTGATACAAATTTCACTTGCATCTTCTAACTTGGCAAAATCCATGGTAAGAAAAGTGCCCGTGGTAGACAGTGGTTGTGTAGAGCCTTTGGGAAAACTCTCACAGGAGAATCCAGAGTGCGTGCCTATGCTTTCGGAGAAGGGAAATGCTTTTCACTGCCAACAAATATTGCTTTGTTATTAAGCCCAGGTAGAAATGAACATCTTACCATAAGATAGCTAAAGGGTAAGTGACCTTAATTGGTTGTGTTACCAACTACCAAAACTTTAAAAAAACGAAATGCTATGGAAGAATAAACCTAGGGAGATAGTGAAGGCTAATGCAAACACCACCAGCAGGTGGCTCAGGTTCTCATGGTGCCTGCTCTTACGGCTTCACTGTTATCCTTTGTTGCACACTATGGCTTTGTCATGAGTTCCAGATAAATCAATGATTTATTATTCATCATTGTTCCACTGAGGTTTCTATCTGGAGGTTTTCAAGATTGTTCTTTCATAGTTGTATTTCAGCAGTCTACATCTAATGTACTTCAGAGTAGTTTTCTTTGTGTTTACCTAGTTTGGCATTTTCTGAGATTATTATTCCCGGAAGTGTTAAATTTACGACACTTGGCAGTTTTACTTGTTACATTTTCAAATGTTTTCTGTCCCTGTTGTTCCTTTTTCTCTAGAATTCGAATTACATGCTGATTAGGCCCTTCGAATTGTCCACAGGTTGCACTGCAACTCTGTCAGGTCTCTTAGTGTCTGTTCATCTTTCCATTTTATTTTACCTTTCTTTATTCTTTCAGTAGAGTATTTCTAATTACCTATCTTCAAGGTCTCTAATTCTTTTTTCTGCTATCTCCAATTTGCTTTTGGGATCATCTAGTGAACTTTCATTTTATTTTTCAGCAAGCTAATTTCTAGTTCTTATATTTTACATTTCCCTGTTGAGGTTCCCTATTTCTTAATTCATTGAGACTATATTTTTCTTTAGTTGTCTCATCATATTTAAAACACCTGCTTTGAAGCTTTTGTTTGCTAAAGACAACATCTGGGATCCCCTGGATTCAGATTTTTTTAACTAGTCCTAACTAAGATTGCACTTTTTAATTTTTTAATGTCTAATTTTTGTTAGAATAGTGAATAAGTCAATATTGTATCGTAGCAACACTGAATTCTGTTGTGTCCTGAGGATTATTTTTTTGTCTGTTTGTTTGCTTATTTTACTAAGTAATTAACTTGGCTGGGCTCATACTAAAAACTTTGTATCCTTTACAGTATACAGTAGCTCATATTTCTGTTCCATATTTATATCTTCCAGCTGTTATTTTTCATCCTGATTCTTGAGGGTCTTCCCTATGTTTACATAATTTGATGGTCAGCCAAAAATTTGGGCAGAGATTGCTCTCAGACTTAAGAATTAAATGTCTATAATTTTCTTGCTTCTAAGAAATTACCTCCTCATTTCCAGCTGCCCTGTCAACCTTGGGCTCTAGTTTCTGACACCTCAGGCCAGTAAGCTCTAGTTTTATGATAATTAAGCTATAGAAAATTGCAAATGCTCTCTGTTATAAAAGCCACACGTTTATAGAATTTGCCTACATGTGGCTTAAGTTTTCAGAGCCCTGGGAGCCCTTGTTTGTGCATGGGCAGTTTATTTGTCAGCTATTGATTTGAGCAGAGTTTTTCAGATTTCATAATTGTTATCTATAGAATATGCACAACCATGTTAGTCCACCACCTGTAGCAGGCGGTCTTCCTTTTCTTATGAGTTTGACTCAATTACCCCATGATCATCTTACTACAGAGGTAATATCTAGCTCAGTGGAGGTTTCCAGGACACCATTACAGTATTACAGTGCTTATTCTAATTGCTCATTACTTTGCCACACTAGTTACTAAATCTTAATGTTACTTGTAAATATTTGCTGAAATATTTGATGTTATCACTTTTGGAGTAAGAATAAATAGAGATGATAAGAAGTATGAACATGTTATTAGTAGATAATGAAAACCAAGCACTGTGGTAGTCCTATATTTATAAGCCCAGGAAATAAAAAGAGCTAGAAAAAGTTAAATATCACCCTTATTACCCTAAACATTATTATCAAAGTGATCAATAAAATAATGCATCTGATTAAATTACTTTTCTACTTAAAATTTGTCTTTAGTTTCCTACTTTTTATAAGATAAAGCCCAAGCTTTTTATAATATTATGTAAAGTATATATTGTATTTGTTCCATGTCTATATTTATGAACCAAAGTCATGTACAGTGTCTAATATATGGTGGGTCTCAGTGAATTCTTGACCAGAGCTACCTATTAAACTTGGATGGTGCTAGTCACTTAGTGAATTAATGTTATGTTAGTTATACTAACTTTAAAGGAAATAGTTCTTGTCTCTATAGCTAGATTGAAATGTCTAGAATATGATGAATAATTTTATGTGTCAATTTGATTGGCCTACAGGGTACCAATAGAACAAAAAGGCTAATGCTCCTCAAAGAGAATTATTCCTGCTTAAGTACTTTAAACTTGGGAAAATGCCCTTTTCCTGCCTTTGGACTAAAACTGAAACATTGGCCCTTTCTGGGTCTCAAGCCAGCTGGCTTTTGGACAGGAAATATACCATTGGTTCTCCTGGATCTTTGATTTGTTAACTTACCCAAGATCTATGGGGTAGATTTTGGGGCTTGTCCACCCCATAATTGCATAAGTCAATTCTCTTACATGATATGATGTGTGTGTATGTGTGTGTGTGTGTATAATTACATATACACATGTACATATATATGTATACACACACATATACAATTTCCTATTAATCTTGTCTCTCTGGAGAACCTTGACTGATGCATAGAGGAATGAATACATATTAAGTAAGTACTTACTTACTGAAGGAATAAACTATAATAATAATAATAATAATAATAATAATAATAAACAAAATCATCAATTAAAATTTTTCTTTTCTCTTTAACTGTAAATACCTAGCTGGAGTTATTCTTTCACTGATCTGTCATTGCCCTAACTCTTATTTTTTTTAATCCTGCTCTACTGAATTAATATTATTGTTGTAATTATTATTATGACATTGGTAATAATAAAACTAGCTAATAAAAATTTTAAAAGAGCACCGATACATACCAGAGTTTATTCTAATAACTTTACCCATTAATTCATTTACACCTCAGAAAAATCATATAAGGTAAATATTAATGTTATCCTGGATGTTAGAAAATACAATTTATATCAGCCCCTTATACTAGGCATTTCATATAAACTATCAAATTAAATTTCTTTGTGAGCCCACAAGTTATAGAGGCAGCACTGACATTCACTGACTTTAAATCTATTTAGGTTTAAACAATGTGGGAGACGTTAGTTTTGAAATAAACTTATGTCTAATTGATACCAAGACTCTTTTCCCTCCTATATTCTAACTGGGCTAAGATGTGACCTAAGGTAGAAGAATGCCTCTTATTTTCACCTAAGTGAAGACTATGGAACTTAGTTTTTAGGGACCATGACAACTTTCTTAGGCTTATTTCACGGTCTGTCCAGAGAAAATATTGTAAGCTTTTATGAAGTTCTGTACACTAAAAGTACTGCATGAGTGCTTATGAGGGATTAGTATATAACAAAGAGTGGGAATGTGTAAATTGTAACAGGTGATCAAAATTCAAAAGAAAATGAAGTTTGAGCTAAAAACAAAGTGAATCTAAAGCACCTGTAAAAAGAAATAGACATTCAAACACGAATACTTGCCATTTCATAAGCTTCTTCCATGGCTTTTCTCTCTTTCGAGTATAATCTGTGTTTTGTTTGTTTGTTTGTTTTATTGCTTCTGAGCCATTAAAGAAAGTTTTTCTTGGCTCTACGTTGAGTCACCATTCTTAATAATATAGTGACCTATCTATTTGATTATATTTCATACGTGTACAATTCATTGTATACTTGGTACAACCCTTCAACAAATCCATTGTATACTTGGTACAACCCTTCAAGAAATCTGATGATGTATTTTTCTATCTAATCATATTTACAAATTTTAGTAGAGATAGAATTGTCTACATCCCTAGGAAAAGACAAATCTTTATACCGTTAAGAATCCTTTTTAAAGAAACAGCCCTGCTAGGGTTTGCCCTGAGGCATTTTCATTGCTTATTGTCTGCTCAAAGGCCAGGGGACCTTTGCAGATAGAAAATATGCACTGTCCCTAAGGGCCACACATTTAGCTGTTGCCATTTGCTTCTTAGTTTAAAGAACATATTCCTGTTCCTGCTAGTGTGTGTGCGTGCATGCGTGCGTGCGTGTGTGTGTGTGTGTCAAAAGATTTACCAGATGTTTCAGCTGGATGAGCCATAGCAAGTTTCCTCCCCTGCTTGTAGGCTTTTTAAACCAGGTTTAACGATCTAACCACTTACAATGTTTTATTAGAAAATATTTTCTAAATATAGCTCTAATTTACTACCTTTTAAAACTTTTTGAAAGAATAAAGATTTGCCTTGAACTATTTAACAGCAATTTAAATTGTGTAATAGGTAAAATTAAGTGGGCAGAATTTAAGGTACTGAAGATACTGTTTCTTATAGATATTAAAACTTTGTATACGAGGGAAATGATAATGGTAGGTATACCACATGTGAAGATCTTAAAACACTTTTATATTTTTTCTACCAATATTATCTCAATTTTGCTGAATTTTGCTGGTTTGATTCCACCTACATCAAGTTTGAGTGACTGCATATTATTATTTAAACATAGGATAATCAAATTTGGTATGGTTCTGGGAGATCTTAAAGAAGTACTTATATTCCTATAAACAGATGTAAATTTGAAAATGCCCCACTCTTTTTTCTGTGGACAAAGGGGAGATGTTGGGAGAAATATTCTGAAAATAATAATTTTTTACTGATGACCATATTATTTGATGAAAGTGAAAGATAATTCAGGATTTTCACTTATTTTCAGGCAGCTATACCTACTTTGCATATTAATATGATGCATGATCATGGCTAGAAATGTTTTCAAAACTATTCTTGGAGAGAAAAAAACAACACAACTTTAATACCATGACATATAAGTTTAAGACTACGAATAAATTAGTTCCAAATAATATGAAACCCCATGTCAACTTGTATTTTGGTTATTTTTTAAACCAAACATATTACTTACAAAGTCATGTGTGAATTCTTTGTCTATCTTTTGAAAAACTGTTAAGATGAGTACTTAGGATCAGAATTTTAAAATAATTCTAAAATAATTGTAAAGTAGAGAAAGCTTTTGGGGAAAACTTTAAACTTGGTGCAAATTACCTCTTTCATAACTACAGCTCTTTGTAATGAATTTAACTAAAGTAGAACATGATGTGAAAGTATTGTTTGTAAACATAGTTATATAAAAATTAAAAGTCTGGGTTGTTTATATTAGTCAAAACATCAATATATATAGCATATGTTCACCTCAATAAACTAAGTGAGATGACAAAAAGAGTATTAGGTAAAATATTAAGCGTAAGTTAGAACTCAAATTTTTTCCAAGTGGAAGAGAATAATTATAATATTATAAAAATTATCTGTCAAGAGAGTGGGCCTGAAGTACAGGAAAAATAAGTGGAACAGTGTCACAAGTGGGTGGGAGACTCCAAGACCCATCTACACAAGAGTCTAAGAGCTGAACTTGCTGCATTTATTAGGTTATAAAAAGATGGTGTGACAATCTTTACCAAGCCACTGACATGGAGACCACTTTTTTTTTAAATCTAGGTTGAATTTCTATGGTTAGCACCATAGTCACCCAATCTCTTATCAACGAGGTTTGGAGATCTGTTGGGACCTGCTATATCAGCCATGAGTTGTGGGTGAGAGAAAAGTATGAAACACAGCATTTCATTTTCTTAAGATGAGGCCTAGGATCACAAATTGTTCAGGCCCATTTTCTTCCTTTATTTTTCAATTCTCTTTAAAAATTTGATTTCCTGATAAATAGGTATAAGACATAGTAATTGGGACACTGGCAAAACAAAACAAAACAAAACAAAACAAAACAAAAAATAGATGACATCTTTAAACCAATAATTTCAAGAAATTTAGTAAAACAGGAAAAAGTGCAGATTTAAAAGCAAACTGAATAATTTTTCAGCAGCTGGACAGGTCCATGGCTGCCCAAAGTAGAATTTTCTGGAATATAGCCTAGGTTTGAGGGTTGACCTGTTTGACTTTGCCGATCTTTCCCCCTCTGTCAAAGACTTTTTTTCTGAAATGCCAGTATCTAGCCAATTCATTTGAATTGTTTCTCTCTAATTAGTGTTGTTGGTAGTTCCTTAGCAAAGACTTGTGATATGAGCTGCACAGAGAAATGGCTTTATCAGAGTTAGCAGAGTGAGTCTTGCAGTATTGGTTCTCTTGACTCTTACCAAAGAGGTATTTCGAACCAATTGCATGCTATAAGTTGCTCTGATAGTGACAGGGAGTGTTCAGTAAATGAGGCTGATATATGAACATTTCATGGGTCTCCAATAAGGGCTGTAAGAGATGAGCAAGAAGATCAACCAGGATAAATAGACAGAGAAATTTATAAAAAAGCAATTTTTGGAACTCCATGTAGTTTAGCTCTATGACTATCTTCAAAATAATAAATTCAACTTGACAGTTTGTTTAGATGTGTTAGCATGAGTTTGCACTTTGAATTGTTAGGTACTATGGAGGGAAAAAGTGTAGATATTATGTGGTCTGTTCCTCAAGGACATTTCCAAGTAGTTAAGAAGACATGAAAATCCATTAAACAATGAATTGCATACGGTGTTGCATTATTGTGTCCAGTGAGTGATACTGGCACTAACTATTAGAGAACTCTACATCACAAGAAAGCCTAGACAAGATGAAGGTCATACAAGCCTAGAAACAGGGACTATAAAGGTTGTAAGAGAAGATGTTTTCCCAAAGGATGTGTAAACATCTTCCATTACCACTTTCAAACTAGTATGATAAGGAATTACAGCAGCAGCAGAGTTGGCAGGAGTAATGATTCCTGATGTCCAAAGTCTTTCCTATCTGTAATTCTCAGAGATTTCCATCTGTCTCGGCAAAGATAAGAATATAAATTCTTTTGTAGTGTGGCCCCATTTATCTAATATATGTCATAATTTATAGTGTCTAAGAAATCTGAAATGATAACCATTTGGGGTTCATGATAAATTGAGAATGTACTGTATCTATTTGTGTATTTGTACATGTGTGTGTAAAATATCATATTTCCAAGTATGAATAAACACATATGCAACAAATACGAATATATTTACAGTATTATCAAGAGTTCAGGGTCAATAGTATTATGAATAATGTACTGTTAGACATATAAATACCACCCAGGTTTTAAAAGCCTAGTAAATTTTATATAATCATTCTAAAACATTTTAGTGGAAACTATTAGTTTTCCTTTGTTTTGTTAACTTTTCATCCATATTTAGTTCTCATAAAACAGTGTTTTTCCTGCTTGGACTTATCATAATTTCTCTCCTCATGCTTGATTATTTAATTCAATATCAGAATTGCTTGGTTTGGCAAGATCTTTTAGCATCCAGGAAGTTAAAAGCATGCATAAAAAATTTCATTCTGCTTTATTATTGGAGCAGGTTTTACTTTTATATGTTGTCTCTATTATAACACATAGTAAAACATGGTCTTCGCTTTTGAACAAATACATGCAGATAAAATTATTTATATCTTTTGAGGCCTCCTATGAAAATGTGGAACCACCAGAGTTAGAAGCCAGAGTCCAGATGCTCTTCGTTTATTAGAACTCATTGCTCAAGTTCAAGTTCATGTTACCGTTGTCTGGAATTACTGAAGGTACTTTGCAACCTCCCCACCATTAAAATGTTTGTAAAGTATAAAACTCCATTGCTTTATACTTATGGCAAAGCAGATTTCTGAAAAACCACCAATTTCTGTCAAAAGTGCTTGAAAAGGTCTCAAATGCCTGCTGTTTTAATTCCCTAACATGGCACTGGAAACCTTTCACAATAAGATCTAACATCTCTTACATTTTGATTTCTCAGTATACTCATTTCTCCACTTACCAAATAGGTTTGCCAGTAAGACTGTGCAGCTGTAACTAAAGATGTCATATGATTTTCATGTCCATGTATTTAGGGATATCATATTTGTTTCCTAAAATGACATCTCTTTTTCTCTGTCTCCTGATGTTGTCATGTCTGTTCTTCTAAGGCAGAATAAAATATTCCTGGTCATAATGTTTTTTTCTTCTACATATTCCTGTTTCATTTATACTCCAATGAAACATGTCAGTCTTAGTCTTGTGTTACAATAATTTATGTGCGTATTTATTTTCCACTGTCCAACACTTCACTCAAAACCATTTTGTGTCTCTACTGTGGGCCATGCTATATTACAAGAAATTTTGGAAACAAAGTAAAGTACAACAGAATCTTTGTGCTATCAAAGATCAACAGCTAAACAAGGAGTTGCAAAATAATCTAAGTGATCATAAAAGAATATATAAAATATTATATAAAAAGAGAAGAAAAAGTCCCTAAGTTTATATATGAGAGTAAGGAAAGGCTTCATCAATGACAGGTTAATAAAATTAAGTCTTTAAGAATGGAGAGGAATGTATTAGGCAAAAATGAGGAAAGTCTTAGAAGATAAACAGATAAATTGAGAGATACAGAATTTTAGATGGACGCAAGGGATTCAGTAAATCTAATTTCAGAGTGTTTCTAGAGGAAATGCAGTGAAAGTCGAGTTATAAAAAGCCTTTTGTGTCCTACTAAGGCTGTAAGTAACAGGAAAAAACAGAAAAAAATCCAAGCTGAACAAAAATTTGTATATCTGAAACACTGCCCAGGCTGTGGTGTAGAGAAATAATTGCTTGGAGTACATTAGACTTGAGAAAGAGAGTGAAATTAGATAATAGTTTTCTTTTCTTTTCTTTTCTCTTTTCTTTTCTTTTCTTTTCTTTTCTTTTCTTTTCTTTTCTTTTCTTTTCTTTTCTTTTCTTTTCTTTTCTTTTTTCTTTTCTTTTCTTTTCTTTTCTTTTTTCTTTTCTTTTCTTTTCTCTCTTCTCTTCTTTCTTTTCTCTTCTCTTCTCTTCCCTTCTCTTCTCTTTTTTCTTTTCTTTTCTTTTTTCTTTTCTTTTTTCTCTTCTCTTCTCTCTTTTCTTTTCTTTTTTCTTTTTCTTTTTTTTAGGCTAGGCAACCTTTGGTTGACCTCATAGATTGCAAAGACCTAGTCAGCTTACAATCCTTTAAAAAAAATTTTTTTAATACCTACAGCATCTGGTCTTCCTAGGTGGTTTCCCATCCAAGTACTAACCAGGCCCGATCCTGCTTAGCTTCTGAGATCAGACAGGGTCGGGCATGTTCAAGGTGGCATGGTCATAGATAGTTGATAGTTTTCTGTGGTTCAAGTGAGGCATGGGTAAATAATGAACCATGGCAGTGGCCTTGGACATAGAGAAGAGTAGACAGATTTGAAGATGAAGAGAGATAACTAGATGAAATGGCAGCACTAAGTGGCTGATTGACTACAGGAATGAGAGAGAGGGAGGGTTGAAATCTAAATCCAGTTTTGGCTAGAACAACTAGAGAAGCAGGCATTCCATTCACCAAAAAAGGAAAGATGAGAGAAAAGGCCAATAGAATAAGCAAGAAAATGAGGTTGTATTAGGGCAGGTTGAGTTTGAGGAACATTTAGAACTTTCATGTCAAGTCCTCAGTTGGGAAGTTTGAAGAAAGGTTGAAGAGCTCAAGAGAGAGATGAAGAGAGTGCTCAGCAGGGTATGGAGGTGTTGATTCATGAGTTGGAAGCAACACAGCTAATTAAAAGGTTATGGAGAGAAAGATACACTTCACTATTTACTATCACTCTAAAGAAATGACATATCTAAATATTAACAAAATATGTAGAGGATTTGTATGCTCAAAATTATAAGATATTGATGAAAGAATTCAAAGAAGAGCTGAATAAATGGAAAGACATATGAAATTCATGGAAAGAGATTCAAAAATGGAAAGATGTTTTTTCCCAAATTGATCTATAGCTTTAATGCAAAATCCTAGCAGATTTTGTAGACAAAGTTAAACTTTTTCTAAAATTTATGTGGAATGGCACAGGCCCTAGAACAACTAGGGCAATCTTTAAAAAGTAGAGAATAAAATAAGAGGATCCTCTCCACCTAGCATGAAGAGCTGCTGTCCAATGACAGTCATCAAGTCAGTGTGGTCCTGGTGGAGCGACAGACACATAGAACAATAGAATTGAATAGAGAACTCAGAAATATACCCATATACAAATGCCAACTGATTTTTGACAAAGGTGTGAAATCAATTCAAATCAAATCAATTCAAAGCCTTTTCAACAAATGGTGATGAAACGATTTGCCATCCATAGGGGTAAAAAAATAAAGAAAATTGATTAAACCTCATATTTTACACAAATAATATCTTAGCTGGAAATTGTACAAAAGAAAGGGAACAGATTGTTTCTGTCTAAAATAGCTGGTAGGCCTAGAATCTCTTCTTTTCTGCCCAGAGCCTCCTTACAGGACTCCTTCACCAGCCATCGTGATTCCTGAGTTACTCTCATGGATCCTCTAGAAAAGTAGATATCAAAAGTTAACATGCGTCAGTATCATCTGAACAGTTTAGCAGAAGATGGATTGCTGGGCCCCAATCCCAGAGTTTCAGGTTCTCTGTAGGTCTGTGGAGGTTAAGGTGTGAGTGATGTATTGAAACATTTTCGCTTGAAGAGTTAAGTTTACTTTCAATGGTATAACAGAGAAAATTTATTCACTACCACTTAGCTATACAAAGAAAATATGGTTATTTATTTTCTATAATTGAACTTTCTTTCTACGCCCCCACTCCACCAAATATCAAAGGTGACTGGAGCTTTAAATTGCCAATTAATAGAAATGAATATTTAGAGGAGAGGAAATAAGTCCGTTTCAAGAAGCCCCACCTTTTTCAGGTAAATGCTCATATCTTTTATATTCTCCTTCTCTCTGCACTTCTAAAATAATGTCATTTTGCTATTAGAGAAAGGGTGGGGAGTATTATGACTTAGAGGTCTCTGAGTGTCAGTGGCATTGCCAGAGGATGACTGGTTGAATCTACTGAGGTGTGACAGGTGTCATCTCACCTCATGGTCTCAGATGTCACTTCTTCTGTGGCTGTTGTCATCATGCTTGGTTGCCGATGTTTGCATTTGTGATTGTCCCCTCTTTCTGTAGCAGACTGTTGGTCCAGCTCTTCTCTCAGCATCTCTTGGTTCTATCAAGACAGGTGGTAACTTCTGCTGCCCTATATGTCATGCATTGACAAGTATTAGTGTAACCCAGCCCTCTACCCAGGCACCTTCTCCCCAACATGCTGTATAGCTGCTCACATGGTGCATTGGATCTGTATCCCCGCCAACTGTCAAGCTTTTTTTTTGGTAAGTTAACAACTTAACCCAAGTCTTTTCCAAGGAAATCAAACTATAATGTTCTCAAATTCTTCCTACTTGAATCTTCGTTTTTATAATGGTGAGTGTGAGGGAAACAGAGAACTCACTGAATTTTTCTTCAGTCATTTCTCTTCTTCTTGTCACACACCAAAGAAGAAAAGGGGGGGCTCCCCATTTTCTATCAGTGTTGGAGAGACAATTGCCTTATGTCATATCTTCTTCATTCTTGAGGTAGCATTCTTCCTGCCCCCTTTTCCAGAGGCTGCAATCATGGATGAGTGCAGGTGAAAAATGAATTTGTTAATAATGTAAGATACACTAGATGGCATTCAATATGCAAAACAGCCCAGCCGCAGGGAGACAGAAATATGAAAAAGAAGCTACTTTGTTAGAAAAGATGGTTTATTCTGCTTAAGCAGTGTTGAACTGAATGAAGTCTTTCTATCAGTCATCCAGATGGAGATAATCCAACAGAATTTGAGGATATAGATCTGAAGTTCAGAAATAAGATAGCACTGAAAATATAGATATAAGAAATAATTCTCCAAGTAATTCTTCAGATTGCCTGGCCATTTAATTAAAAGCAAAACAATCAGTTAATTAAAAGCTGTCTCCTTGGCTGGAACATATTCAAGCTAATTGGAGTGGTTTTACGGTCACGGTTTTGTTTTGTTTTGTTTTCAGAATGTCAGACTAGTTAACTGTTTTGACTATAACCCTAGAATATACTCTATGTTTAATAGTTAATTTTGACATGTGTAGTTTGGAGAATTAATTCCCTATTGCTTAAATTACAGATAGTGACAGATTATCGTAGAAATGGTTCTATTTATTACAAAAGGGATGTGCTTCTAACTCATTCCTGCATTGAACTGAAGAAGGAGCACATTTGTAATTACTTCTGTTCATAGTTTCAGCTCAAAATCTATTTCATGGAGGATTTGAGAAAGCAGACTGATTGCATGAGAACCTTTCTAGAGTCTCCTGACTTTTCTAAGTTGTCATCTTCTCTCTGTTCTTTCTCCTCGTTTTCTCCCACTCCCACCCCAGGCCAGGATTTTGCTATTCGAACCTGTTTTCACCTTCACCAGCCACTTCTCAGATTTTTTTTCCTGGCTTTTTCATCATTTTTAGCCAACCTCTGAATTTTGGAGTTCCCTAGAGATTCACAATGAATGCTTTCTTCTTCCTCTTCTCTTTAGAGGTCTCATACTGTTCCCAGATTAAATGCTGTGGTAACCATCCCAACACCATCTACAGCAGATGACTCAGCTTATATCTCTAGCTCTGACCTCTGTGAACTGCAGATAGTTCAACACCTGCTTTCTTGGCTCAGAATTATAACAGATCTCAAATTGAAAATATCCAGGACAGAATTCTTAATATATCTTCTATTATTAGTCTACCCAGGATGCCATAACAAAATACCACAAACTATGTGCCTTCAACAATGGAACTTTATTTCTTCATTTCTTTCTGGAGACTGGAAGCTCAAGTTCAAGGTGCTAGCAGGGTTGGTGTCTGGTGAGGATTCTCCCCTTGGGGTGCAAATGATCGCTTTCCCGCTATGCTTTCACCTGGCCTTTCCTTGGTGCCTTTGTGTGGAGAGAGACAGAGATTTCTTTCTCTCTTATAAACCCACTAATGCTATTTGATTAGGATCCCACCCTTCTGACCTCATTTGACCATAATTACCTCCTAGAATGCCTATCTCCAAATATAGTCACATTAGGAATTAATTAGACATAAATTTGGATAATGCATAACTCAGTTCATAGCCCCATCTCAGGATTCTGAAACTTTTATTACAGGGGAGTTAAAAGCAGCTGTTACTACAGTGATAATTCCATTCTCTGGGGTTTCTTTTTATAAGGACAATAATCCTATTGGATCAGAGCCCCACCCTCTGACCTCTTTTAATTGCAATTTTTTCCTCTGAAGCCTTGTCTCTAAATACAGCTACATTGTGGGGATAGGGTTTTCTTTAATCCATGTATTTTGGGGGGACATAAGCATCAGCCCATTACATTGCCACGATAGTCTTCCATTTCTCAGTAAACAAAGGCATTGTTATTAATTCCCATCCACAAGGCTCTAACCTTAAAATCTGTGGTGAGTGCGATTGTGTTTCACTTTCTCCACACCTGCCTCTCTACCTGTGCCTATTGCAACGGACTCTTAACAGGTCTCTTCTTCCACTCATGCTCGTCTACAATTTGTACTTCAAAAACATAAAGCCAGTCATTTCACTCTCTTGCTCAGAGCCTTCCCATGCCTTTCATGTCACTCAGAATGAAATTCAGCATTTTTTTGCACTGGCTATGAGGTCCCACATGATGTATCAATTGCAACTGCTCTGCTACCCAGTGTTGCTACACTCCACTTCTACCAGCCTCTTTATGAGTGCTCATGCTGCTGTCTTTCCAACTTCTCATCTGCTTATTTCTCTACTTGGAATGTTCTTTCCCTTGCTCTGTGCATGGTTCGATGCTTTCATTCAAGGCCTATGTGAATAGTTTCTGCAGCTGCTTCCATGTCTCCATCCTCCGCTCACCTTTTAATCTCTTTTTTGAAATATTCACCTTGTATGATACCACTTTTTTTGATTTATTTATTCATTCGAGCATCATCTAGGCATGGGGTGTGCTCATAAAGGTCACTCATGAAACTTACATTCTACTTAGGACAAAGATAATGCATAAACAATTGAATGTGTAGCATGAGTTCCCCTCTGAAGGAGAGGCCTTTTCCGACTACACCTCTAAACAAAAGTCCTCTTTCACTTTCTACCCTTTGGCTCTGCACTTATCATCACCTTATGTGCTATTCTTACACACTAGAGTGTAAGTTCTCTGAAGTCAAGAGGTCAAAAACTTATTTACTGGTCTTTGTTGTGATTCTGCTTTTTAAAATACTACCGAACACGTGGTCGTAGTGTCTCAATAAATATTATCTGAGTTACTGAATGAGTCACTGCATTATTAAGCTAAGGAGAATATCATTATCCGATGCCTTACATCTTGGTGTAATTTCAAGTAATTGTTTTTTCTTATTTTTGATGTGCAAAACTCAAGCAGTCACAAGTTTTTAGAAAGTGCATTCAGCATCCACAGGGTCCTGAGGGAAGTTGGGTGCAGTTTACACCATTACAATAAAATTGGAATGAGAATAGAGAGGTATGAGCTCACTCCACTGCTTGCCCCAGGGAGAGGTTTATAGTGCAAAAGGTAGAGATGAAAACTAAGCTATTTTTTTTCCTGATTTCAATGAAAGACTCAACGTGCCTGAAAACCTGTTGCATATGTCTGTGGCTTTGTGAGGAAGAAGTCACAGCAAGTTCACACTCAATTGATAGCCTCTTTTACAATTTCTAGAAATAATTGAAATGTCCCTGCTTGTGCCATTATTTTTGCTGTTCCTCAGGTACATTTTGATCAAATGCAGAAAATAAAATTAATTCCTCAAGCTTCAAAATTAACTAGTGAAATCTCAGTGAAGCTTACCAGCTTATAAAGTGCTAGAAAAGCATCGCCGTGTAGACAGAGTATGATAGAACATTTAAGTTATAAAATGAATGCATTCTTGTTTTTACTGTCAAGAACGTATTACATTTAATAAATTATAATGTATAAACATTTCCCTTTTAATCCATAATGAATTTCTGATTTCAGAATACAGCACTCTGTCTCTCTCTTTCTCTCTCGCTCTTTCACACACATACACACACACACACACACACATACACACAGAGAGAAATAAAGCATCTTAAGAATCAAACACTGACAACTACATTTTTGTTGATTATAATGGAAAGGTAGACATAAGCTACTACACGACGGCACACACTTCTGTTGTGTTTTCTTACTTGGAAGTGGAAAATGAATTGTATTGTTTTTGCCTCGATGGGAGAAACAGAGTCACTAATGACAGCTGCATCAGGGCCTCAGCAAGGTGACAAGGGTGGGTGGTGTTTTCACCAGCCCACTTCCCTCACCCAGCCTTAAATATTCCCCAGTGAGTAGACTTCCCAATACACTCAGTTTGAGAAATTCTCTATCTCACATTCTAACATCGCTGCCAACCAAAGAACCCTCCTGGGGTGTGGCCCCACGGCTCTATGATCCGTGGCAAGAACTTGAAAAATGAGACCCATTTCTAAACTCTAAATTTTGCTTTATTACAATTGTCACTCCTGTGCATGTAGAAGTGGCTGGTGATAGTTATGAGAGTAGCAAAGCCCTGACTTGACAAGATGTGATGGGCAATATTTTGAAGTGGCCTCAAGATTCCTACCTTTCTGGTGTATAATTCCTTCTCATTGAGGATGGGAGGAAACTGTAATTCACTCCTAACCAATAGAATACAGCAAAGGTGTAGAGATTTTTTTTTTTTTTAGAAGCGATGAAGTTTCTTTTACATTTGACTTAGCAAAAGGGAGATTATTCTGGGTGGTCCTGAGCTAATCAAGTGAGTCCTTTGCTGAAGCTAGAGACCTATTCTGTTGCTAAGTTTCAAAGAATCCAGATACCTTGACTTCTGAAGCTGTAACGAAATGAATCATGCCAACAAATCGAGGGAGCTTGCAAGCAGACCCTTTTCAGATCAAGCCCAGCCAACATTTCGATTTCAGCCTTGTGAAACCCTGAGCACAGAACCCAAGTAAGGCGTGTCTGGACTCCTGACCTTCAGAACCTGTGAGATAATAAACAAGGTGTGTTGTTCTAAGCTGATAAATTTGTAGAACTTTATTATACACCATAGAAAACGAATACATACAAGTATAGGAAGTTAAAAATGGATGCTGAGCAAAGACAAAGATTCAGGGCATTTGATGTGCATTCTGCTATTAGGGCAAAAGAGAACTCCATAGAGGATACTGTTGATATTCTGGATTTAGTGTTCCTGAGAATCTGAAGATATAGGTAGTGTTTTAGATGTATCTACTCATTTGGCTCCTAATCTCATTTATGTAAATCTCACATTCTCATTTGCTAAACCAACATTATTATTTTTTTTCTATATCCTTTAGACCGTGAAATTTATTTGTTTCTCAAGTATCTAATGTACTACCATCTGGATAAAAACTGTATAAAATCAATGATTTTGGAGAGCTTCAAATGTACAGATGTTTAGTGTTGAATAAACTAACATTCTGGATGGTTGATTGATTTGAATTTGCTTTTATATGGATGTTTTGGGACCATGCTGACATATCACCTGAAGCTGTAGATAATGATAAGAAACCAGATTTGTTAGTGATGACAATATGTAATATAATAACACGAATTAGAATCTTTCTAAGCCTGTGCTTATCTGTTTAATAGAATGTTTCTAGTCACTTTCCTATGTCAGAGTTCACTATATACTTGAAGTGAATTATAACAACATTTACAGTGTTTCAGATAATTAAAACCCAGAAACTTTCTAGGATTAAATGATTTTAGAGTAATCTCTAAATGTGTTACCCTTTCAGACATTTCTCATTACAAATAAATAACACTGTTCCACTAATAAGAACAACACTTTTTGATACAATGAATATCTGAATTTTAAAGTGCTTCCATATATCCTATTTCAGGAAGAAATAATCTTTTTCTGCTGAAAGTCACCTTGGGCTATTGAAAAGAAAAGCATTTCTATGCATCCAGATTTATGTGTTTATTTATTTTTGGTTTGAATTTTGTGGCAGAGAAAAAGCACCAGTTTCCCACTGTTGCCTGTTCTTAGCAGGTCCAGCTGCCTGTGGGTGATCTATCTATACAGTATGAGGGCAAAGAAACTGTAGGAAGAAGTAGCCCACGATCTTCCAACATTGGGTTCTTCAACTGGAATTGCTGAGATTTGGCACAAAGTCTAGGAAGAGACTCCAGTTTGAAAAACTCCTGCCTTTAATTAATGATTGTGGCTCTATCTTGGTATAAATTTCCTTTGTTTAATGTTACACTTACATTTACAAATTGATTTTTAATATTAGTTTAGTTGAAACATTGCCTTAAGATAACATTTCTATGACGAATGGGGAATTATTTGTCCTTATCTTATGTTCTGAGTCAAAGTGCAATGACTGGTGTCCAAATTAATGGATAATTTGGTATTTTATACTTTATTAAATATGAAAGTTAAAGGGTGTTCATTGCAACTTAAACTTTTAAAAAAAAGTGAAAAATTTTAAATCAATTATATAACTAGAAAATATAAAATGTAATTTGTCATTAGTTATTAATACAAAAAATGTAGATTTTATACTTTTCTATTTCAGTAAAGATTTGAAATACCAAATTTGTTTTAGGAGGTATATTGATATATTCTAGTCATTGTACTATTTTCAAAAAATAAAACTTCTATATCTGGTACTGTTTTATTTAACAATTGTTTGAGAAAGTTTGTGTTCCAGGAGTGGTGCTATGTCCTTGACATTCAGAGAGAAATATGATGCGCCTGATAGAAACAGACTAGTGGAGGAAAATAGTACTTTCTTATAGGAACTAAATGAAGGTAGCACAAATGACCTTATAAGACATATTGTTTTAATCTTTTTTTTTTTTTTTTTTTTTGCGCTAATGTGGAAATGAGAAAAAAGGATGCCTCACTTACCAGCAGTTAATCATGTTCAGTTAACTCATATTGGCTAGTGGCCCTTTGGTATTTGGGTGGCATGCATGAGTTATTATTATAGATGAGAAAGCAGGTTGTGAAAGAGGGTGGGCATCAGAGACAGATGCACTGAGTGTCAATCCCAGCCTAGCCCTCAATTCCTAACTCTGTGACCTTGGGCAAATGATGAGACCCCCCAGTGCTGCATTACTCCATTGCAACAGCAGAATAATAATCATTCCTCCCTCACTGGGGATGAAGATTAAAGAGGCGATACATATAAACTGCTTTGTATACTGCCTGAAGTTTTATTAATGAGCATGTGCTATTAGTTCAGAACTTCAAATACCACATGAATATTATAGGTTAAAAAATCTGTTTCTTCAAGTTCCTGGATCATAAAGCAATTCGAGTATTTTGGTAAAGACAAGATAATCCATTTAAAATACAAAATTAGATTTAAAAAAAAAATAGAGCATATGATGGCATTGCACTAACCAATAAGAATACTAGCAGGGTCTATGGCCATGCCACCCTGAGCGTGCTGCATCTTGTCTGATCTCGGAAGCTAAATAGGGTTGGACCTGGTTAGTACTTGTTTGAGGGACCACCTAGGAAGAACAGGTGCTGTAGGTATTAAAAAAAAAAGAACACTAGCAGGGTTTCAAGGATGAGAAAGATGAGTAGACTATGTAGACTATGGCAAAGGTTTATATGATAATAAACTTTAAACTTATAAGAGCATTGTCTATGTTTGAAATCATGGCCTTTAATTGGTTCATTAAGTAATCTCATTCAATGTACACAGGGATGTTGTGGATTATTAGCTATTTTCTCAATTTTACAGGTAAGCATATTAAGGTCTACATAGCTTAAGTGAATTGCTTAGTTGTACAGCTAGCAAAATCTGCTTTCTGGATTTCAACTCCTGGCTTTTGACTGTGAAACATGGGCAATTAATCACTTCTTACCTCTGTGGGGATATTGGGCATGAACTGTGTTTACACAGTGTGAATTTGGATGAAGCAAAAAGGAAGGGACAACCATCTTATATTGGGAAATTAAATGGAGCAAGGGCACATGAGTGACATAGCTGTGTTTGGGGACAATGAGGGATCCAGCTTGATAGACATGGTTGGATTGAATATGGGCTTCGTATAGTGGGGAATGTAGAAAAAACAAACTAAACCTAAAGTAATTCAAAGAACTTAAAGTGGCTCAATGTTAAGAAACTCAATATTAAGAAATTCAACTTAAAGTGACTCAAACAAATAACTTCTTTTCTATATAATAAGAAGTTTGCTATCAGGACTTGCATATTTTATTTTTGTTTCTCTTCATCTAGAATGGGGTGAATTTTTTCTTTAGGCTTGTCATTTTATGGTGCTGTCTCAGTTCAAAGTAGAAAAATTAAAGAAGATTAAAGAAGAAGCCTTAAATAGTCACAGAAGCCACATCTAGCTACTTTCTTTAGGAAAGTCGAAGGTTTTCCAGAATTGTCATTGGGCTCAAACACCAACCAAGTAGACTCTTACCTAGGTCTCACTGGCCTGAACTAACTCACACAGTCACCCTAAGCTATAAGGGTGATGGTCAACTTTCAGTACAATAGTTAGCTCTGAGAATGCATTATATTACAGTAACAACTCCCATGAAGCTTCATGGATTTAAGGACAAAGAAAAAGACAGCATGAAGAAACTGCAAGGTGTTTTTAAAGCTTTGGTTTGGAAGCGATACGCCTACTTTCCTTGGCACATGCTCTTTATGCTTCACGAATGTCTTTCCTCTTTCCATCCTTTCACTTGATGTCCTATTTCCCATTTTTTATACTTAACCAATTGCTGTCAATTTTTCCACTCCTTCAGAAAACACGAGTCACCAATATGGGATGGAGTTCTCTGGAGGATTATACCTCTGTATATGACTCGTCATACTATATTGTTTCCATCTCTTTATTTTTTTATCACACCAGGTGAACTCTGGGTTCCTTGTACCTTAGAGCTTCTTTTAAATTTGCATCTTTGTATCTACAGTGTCCAGGTTGGGGCCAAATGATCTGAACTACTGTTCCCTAGAGCGACGTACTATACCAAAATAGCAAAGAAACAAATGTGCACTTTTCTCTCTTCAATTTTTAGAGTTTGAAATCTCTTAAATCTTTATGCGAATTACAAAGAAAATTTCCTTTGCGATATTCTCCGCTACTGCTAAATCATGGCTATAACCCCTATAGATTTCTTGTAGTTGTCAGTTCTTTCTTACATGTTGGCAGTAATGCTTGAGAAGATTATCTGAACAATTGCCCTTTTGATGTGAAGCATATCTAAATATGACCTGAGAGGACAAGTGACCTCTGGTTCTCAGTCTCACCGTTTATGATATATCATTAAATATACATTAGGAGAAAACATGTTAAAATAGGCCCCAGTATTATCTGGAAAGGTAAGAAGGCAAATATTAGTCTAAGGGGTAAATGAACAAATTTATTCATTGGTACCATCCAGAACACAGCATGGTACAGTTGAAGAATACAGAATATGAAATCAACCATACCTGGGCTTGAAGTTTTACTAGTCCAATGATTGTATATTGATCAATGTTCTTAACATTTGTGAGATGTGGTTTCTTCACCTATAAAATGGGGGAGTTAAAAATGACAACATAGTATTCTATGTGATATACTTGGCATGGTAGTTGTTTAATGTCAGCCCTTCTTATTTTCCCATATCCCCCTGTGGCTTTAGCACTACTAGTAGGCTTCTGGAATCTGAACATTTCTTTTTGCCTTGCCTTTTCCATCTTTTAACACCTCCTGTGTTTCCTATCTCCCCTCTTCTGACAACTCCTACCTCAGTTAAGGTAAGCTTTGTGGAGTTCATATAATGATAAAAAAATAAATAAAATGCCCTCTATTTTTGAGTTTATGCTATTTACAAAAACATTGCTAAGAATTAGCTCATTTAATTTTAAAATAGCTGTTAAAGAAAATATATTGTAGATTAAGAAGCAAGACTCAGAACGCTAATAACTTCATTTATTTAACACATAATATTAAGTTCCTCATATGTAGCCAGAATAAAAAATAAGACAGACATGGACTCTACTTTAGCATGAAAACACATTCTTAAATCTCATTTTTCCAAACAGAGAATTTGTCAAAAACTTTAATTTTATCATCCCATCTGATACATATATTTCAGAGATAAGGAAACAGAAGATAAGAACATAAATTTAGAAAATAGTGGAGGCAGGATTTGAATGAGTTTCTAATCTTATTATGGCAGTATCTTCTCATTTTTAATGCACTATCTCTCACAGGTCAGATATTATCTTTTGCACGAGTCAGGATGTGCTAAGTTGTGTTGTGGTAACAAGTGCAATACTTCAGTAGCTCAATTCTACTGTTATTTACTTCTCATTTACTTGGCAAGTACAACCTGTTTTGGAAGTTAGGCTCTGTTCATCATAAGACTCAGTAAGACAGGGGCTTTTGTCTTGAATGTGTGTCTCCAGGATCACCACAGCAGGACACAGGGGACATGGCGACCCACTCCATGGCTCTCAAAATTTTCTCACAGCAATAACATACGTGATCTTCATTCAAATTTTGCTGGCCAACACAAGTCACATGGCAACACTTAACAAGGAGAGTGCAGTGCTCAATCCTACTATGTACTCTAAAGAAGAACATAGAATATTTGTGACACATTCTGAAGCATCTTTTTTTAAAAAAAATTTGTCTCAATAAAAGAAAAAATAATTAACATTTTTAGCACTATTGGAAAAACCTTGCAAAATCCATTGACCTTCTACTAAATTTTTTTCTTTCATTTTAGTTTTCCATAAAAGTAAAAAGACCCAACATTGTGTTTGTCTATAACTAGGAAGTGTTTTCTTGAAAGTTTCATATGATCGCTTTGCAGTCATTTCAATTTGGTATAGATTTTAATAGATTTGACAAAACCTTGGTTAGACATTAAGGGTTTAACACTCAAAATGCTGTCCTCAAGATTCCCAGTTTCTTTCCTCTCTGAATTTCACATTAAAAACAAATCTAAAAGAAGTGAAGCATAGACTAGTCTAGGTTAGTTGTATTTGTTACCACTATGTAATCCAGAACATCCTAATACAAAAGACGCTATCTATGTTAACAGATTAAAAATGAGAATAAATGGTATAAAGTAAGAAACCCAGACTCAAATGCTTCCACTGCTATTTCCTAAGTTTATGATTTTATTTACTTATTTGTTAATTTATTAAAAGGAAGCTGTACAGGTGAGTATTGGATTAGTATAACATGTTCTCTAAAATAAATCCTTGGTAGAAAAACCCTCTGCTTTTGGCTTTGGGATTCAGTAAACCAGAGTCAGCTCACAATTTTACCACTTTCTTACTTTATGACCCGAGCAACTACCCGAACCTCCTAAAAATAACTTTCAGTTCAGAAATTTAAGGAAAACCCTCATGTGTGACATAGGAAAGATGACAAGAAGGGTGACCAGCAAGAAAAAAGTGTCCCTTTTACCTTGGATCTCTTCAGTTTTCAGCCACAGCACCACCTACACCATACAGTTCTGGACTAACTTTAAATAAATATTTAACTGAGTGACAATGCTTAGAAAACAGGAAATGAGTGAGAATGCTTAGAAATCAGGAAACCAAGTTCTGAAAGGGACTCACAAGAACTAACTCTGGTTCAAATAACCCATAACCAGTCCTACAAATGGCTCTGGCCTTGGGTTCTGCTGGCATCTGTTACCTGTGTGTACATGTCCTTACCATGTTCACTTTCTGCCCTGCTCCTTTTGAAAGGACTGATGAAACCACTTACAGTGAGAAGGATTCCATCTACAAGCCATCAACAGACACAAATCTGCCAGTGTCTTGACCTTGGACTTTCCAGCCTTCAGAGATGAGCAGAAAAACCATCTGATTTTTTTAAAAGAAGATCCCTTATATTAAATATTATTCTCTATTTATTCCTCAGATGGTAGTAGCAGCAGTGGTAGTAGGTGTGGTTGTGGTAGAAGTTATTTTGAGACAGAGTTATCGACTGAGAAGGGAGAACGGAGGTAAATATGTTGTCTTAGGCCCAGGAGAGATAAGGTCCTTCCCAGTGTCCTACACTGTAGAGGCCCTTGTACCTTTGTCCTTCTTAGCTTTGTCCCCTAGGACAAGAAATGCATGGGGCCTCTTCCAGGTCATATTGGGTTACTGGGGGCCCTGATGGTCTCTAATCCAATTTTCCTGAACCCCCTTTTCATCCTGCACAGACTTGTCCCCTAGTTGGCCTCTTGAGGCTCAGAGGAATGGCTGTCGTCAGGATCTCGGAGGAGTAGATACAATGAACTGAATGGATTTTGGACTTTAGGAGACAGGTGTTCATACACATATGATGAGGCCTCTCATGAAGAAGAACAGATAGGAGGAGGAAGGGAAGAGGACAGTCTAGGGGTCTCTGGTCACACCCTTGTCCTAGGCCTGGGATGCTTTAGGGTGGGCCTTATAGGAGAAGAGAGAGCCAAATGCAATAAGTACCCTTGTAATTCCAGGTCCTTGAAATTTTATGTATATATATATACACACACACATACATATATGTAATATATATAATTATATATATAATATATAATATATATATATAATATATATATTATTTCTTAGGGAAAAGAGCTGAAGCTTCTGTAAAGAAGTTGATAGGGTCAGACAAGGAGCTTTCTTTGGTTTTACTGTGCTTCGAGAGGAGGGAAGCACATGCAGGCACAGTGAAGAAGAGAGAGAAGCTGAATGTTAAGATGATTATAATTGCTACTGTGAAACCAAAGCTACTGTTGCATATTGAATTTTAAAAAAAAAAGAAAAGAAAAAAGAAACTGTCCAGTTCCATGAGCCTTCTGAGGGGCTTTGGGGGCAGCTGTTTTCTCTGTGTTCGCTTTCCCTGCTATCCTAACAATTGATCCTACTTCCCTGAGGCTCCATTCCGTTTCATGCAGATTCTGTTTCCTTCAACCTAGAAGCACAGCCTAGAGGCGCTGGACCAACACAGCTGTCTAGGGAATAATTAACCCCAACATCACGCCACTTTCCTCCTGCGGACAGAGCAATAGCTGAGCAATCATGAGAGATCCCTGTATTTGGGTTTGAAGTTTGCAAAATCAAAGCACTTTAACAAATTACAAATCTGTTCCCTGCTCCCTTTAGCTGGGAGGAAGCAAATGCTACAAAAACTGGAGATTACTTTGCAGTTGCAGAAATTGCCCCGGGGGAGTTTAATCAGTCCTGAGTAATGCCTGACTCTCCCTGCAGTTCCAGGCACCCATCTGACCCTTGCTCTTTCCTCCATCTGCACATTCACGCTCCTTACTGTACATGTGAAGTGAACAAGGTCTCCTTGGTCTGCTTTGGAAGTTTGGTACAAAATACAGTATGCAGTTCAAATCTTTTTCTTGCTTTTCTTTTCTTCTTTTGCAAAGAGCTGAAAGATTCAGCTCACTGACCTTGTCACACATGCCCAAACTTTTCCTCACTTCTAATATCCAGCTCCTGGTGAGAGCCATTGTGTACAGGCATTGTAAGGCTTCCATGCCCACTCAGTCCCAGCCTTTTTTCTTAAACTGCCAACAGCACCAATTAGTACCACATGTGCTGTGAGTTTGCACAGTGGCTGCTGTAGCCAAGTGCTTCAAATGTGGCCAAAATGCAAATTGGCCTATAGACAAGTTCTTGGGTGTGAGTTGAGGGGAAAAAGTTTAAGTACCACAGCATAAATATCAGTTCTTTTATTCCCTGTAGTTTCTGGTTTGCTTTATACCTTTTAAGTGAGGGATGTAAAAAGACCTGGAGTGCTCCAAAAGAAGAAAACATAAGAAAATACTGAAATTAAATAAAATTAGAAGAGCAGATCATTTAACACTTAGCTGAAGAGCATTAAAGAAACATATATGCTCAATGTTTTCAGATGTAACTGGTTATCATCACAACAGAAGCCACTAGAGTCTCCCCAGCAAAAGTAAGTCAAGTACTTTTTGATTCTCCCAACCACTTGGATGTTTTGCCAGTTTCAAGAAGTCCCATTTTTTGTGTATATGTCAAAAACCTTTTCCCTGTGCATTTCTTCTCCATGGATGTACTCTGTCACCTGAAATTGTGACAAAGCCCCGAGTATATTGCTACACTTTCTTCTGCTATAGTTCTATCTTAATGCTGAACTCAAGTCTGGGTCTATTTTCCCTGGAGAGTTAACAAAGACCCTTGACAGGTCTTATTCATCTCTGCACCAATCTGGGAAAAGTATGGGGAGAGTAATGACATAATGAACGGACACTATTAAATGCTAGAGACTCTCTTAGGCCCTTTACTATATCATTGGCTTAATGATCAAATGATCCCTACAATGTAATTATTGTTTCTCCCATTATAAAGATGAAGAAACTAAAGTTTAATGAGGGAAAGAAATTTTTTCTAAATCATACAACTACGAAGAGGTAAATCTGGTGAGAAAACCTGGTTCTAGCTCATTCACTAAATGATACTGTCACATAAAACATGAACGATCATAGAGAGTACTATTTATAAAGCACAATACCAAGTACCAGGCATAATGTTAAGTGCCTTACACACATTTTCACTAAGCTTTACTATGAAACTGAAGATATGACTTGCAAGGTAGGCACAGGAAGGTTAGATGGCTACACAGCTAGAAGTTGTAAAAATGAAAGTCAAATGCAGGCCAGCTGATCTATACAGTTCCCGTTTCTTGTATTGGGCTAACCTTTCTGCTCCTTTAAGAGACCCAAGTTGTCCGTGAGACATATTGGTCATGGGGTCTCTTCACCTCTCAAGAAGAAGAGCAATGCAGTATGATCTCCCTGTCATCTGCGGTGTCACAGCTCTAAGACCTCTTCTCAAGAAGCTATCTGCAAGCCATCTTTTCTAAACACTCACTCATAAAATTATGTCTCACTTTTTCCTTGTAGATCAGCCAATGCACCCTTCAGGAACCCTGATACTGTGTATTTTAAAACAAGCAGAAGATGCTTGACCCTCGCCATTTTATCTTATGTTGCTACGAGATCTTGTTTCTCCAGATGTCTCACTTATATAAAGTTGCTGAGGCAAATAGGTCAGTCCAGGGGAATATTCTCATGCCTTCATTCTACCTGGCATTAGGTCATCCCACTAAATAACCACATGTGGGCTCAACTTGTTACATCACCAACACCACACAATGAAACCTATTTGTAATTGTGCTGGCCGGTTGGCATTTTGGCCAAATCAGAATTGAGTTATTTTTTATATTCTTTTGCTGACCATGCCAAGTGGTTGTCCAGATCATAATTTGGGTTTTAGCAAGAAAAGAAAAATCTTGCTGACCAAATCAACTAATTTCCCTAACATATCAAGCTTTCATCCCAAGATTAAAAATGGTCATTCCAGATCCAGCTGGGTTTAGTCAGTGACCTGGGCTCTGTGTATATCTTATTACCAACAACCAGAGGCACAAACCACAGCCCGTCTAAGTATTTGCGTGAAAAACAAACCTAACCAAAGATTACGCAGTTTGGGCTGGGAAAGGCAATCTGTTCAATTTACACACATCTGCTGGAAAGGTCAGACACAGGCTGGCCAGATCCTGGGCTTTGATTCTGGAGAATATTTTAGGTGCAAGGACTGTGTCCAAGGGAAACTCAAATTCAAAGAGAACCTAACTTCAGGCAGAAGTCTCTGACAGTTAACTCGAATTCAGTCCAAACTAAGATTTCACAATCTTTTTCCTAAGGTGTTATACAAGAGAGACAAGCGAGAGAATGTATTGCTTTTATTCAAGTATATAGAACAATAGAAAGTTGAGACAGACAGACAGACAGAAAGAAAAAGATATTACTGTTAATTTATCTTAAATTCAGGATTTTGTTCCCTTTCTTGTAAATCCATAAAGAAATTGTTTTCAGTTTTCATATTGTACCCAATATGCCTCTGGCAAAATATGAAACATTTGATTTATTTGTTTTTTCATGGAAAGCTATGCTTCCACTCAAGTTAATTTAAAATAAAATCCCTCATAATAATGTGCAGTTTAAGCAATGAAAACAACAGAGACGATCAGTTTCCATTTCAGAGTATTGGAATGAAACATTCTTTCAATTTGGGGTCAATGAGCACATACTGTTATAATTCTGTACAAGCCTGTGCTCCAAAGAGCTCATTTCCCTGATCTGATCTGACCAGGGATGTATCTGTCAGGGAAATTCATTACCAGTCTCCCAGCAATGCCAAATGAAGTGACCCACTCAGCGGGGCGCACTGCATACATACAAGAATCAAAGCCTACTACTATTTATTGGCTACTAAGTGAAAATTCCTTTTAGGATCTACAAATATGGCTTTAATTTAATGGGAATTATTTTGAGATGATGGGAGGGATAGGGGTGGATAAAGGAGGAGGGGACTTTTAAGAACATTCTTTCTCATGTAAATTGAACAGCAAGTTTCCACTTTTGGTCTACCGATGGGAGAAAACACCAATTCAATAATTGTTCTTTCACGTATCAGATTCTCATCTCTGCATTTGGGCTTGAGTGTGGTAAGGCCTGCATCCAGTGGGTGCTTTAGCTCAGGTTGGCTGGGAAACAGCATCTATCTTCTGTTTATTTTTACTGTCGTCATTGTTATGCTAAGTAAAATCCATAGCAGTTGCCTAATCCATCAAAATGAAGAGGTAGGATTTGTTTCACTGATGTCTGGGCCGTGTTTGGTTAGCATGAGTGTTGTCAAGATGGTAGTAAGTCTTTATCCTTAATCAAAAATTTAGCACAGGAAGCATTTGTTGGGCTTATATCCCTATTGTGATTTGAAGCTCAATGTGCTAGAAGAGTGTGGTAAAGACAGCAGCAAATTCTTTGAGGGATGGAGTCTAATTCTACTCCCCTTGAGTTGGCCCAAGTGACTTAATCGACTAACAGGATGTGATGGAAGTGGCAACTGGACATTCCAAGACTGGCAGTTTCCTTCCAGGTCTCCTGAAATCTTCACTCTCAACCCTGAGCTGCCACGTGAGAAGTTTGACAACCCCTCACCCCAAACCAAAACCATCAACATGAAGGCCCTTGGGGTGACATTTTGAGCCTCCCCTGTCTCCATTCTTACTTGTTCTGTTTATTAAGACCTCCTTCCTCAAATCCTTCCCAGAGAGGGGATAATTTATTTGTGAAAGAAACATTTAATGTGTATCTACTAAGTATAAATCATTATGCTTACTGATGAAAAAATTGGGGAGCCTCTTATATTCTTTGCTGTACTCCTGAGACCTAGCACGTGTATAGTTGGAGACTGGCGCACACCAATTTTTGTGAATTCAAACTGTGGACATGTTCTCTTTTCATGCAGCCAATTGGTTTAATCTGAATTGCTGCATTTATTTTTGTAAATAGAGATAATCAACATTGATATCAAATAAAGCCAAGTTCAAATACTGGCTTGGACAAATAAAAGGCATGTGACTAAAATAAAACTTTTTTTTTTTTTTATAATGAAAGTGACCCGATGAAGCCCAAAGGCCTAGGGGTTAAATCCTTTTTCCATCACATCTCAGTAGTTCCTTAGTTTCCCCACTGGTAAAGTGGGACTAATATCCATCTCCTAGGGCAGTTATGATAATTAAATAAGATAATATGAATAAAGTGGTTTAGAACAGTAACCTATACATAGCAAGCACTAGAGTAGTATTTGTTAAATAAAATTATTTTAAAATACAGTATTTATAACAGTACCTCATATATAATAGGCATGATGAAAATATTTTTTCTCATGCCCTTTTGGGCCTCTTGGCACTTAAAAAGAAATAGTAAATTTATACCTTAAAAAGAAATAGTAAATTTATTCATCTTTTTAATCTTAAGTGATGTGTGAGTTGGTTTAATACTACATGTCAAATGCATGTGGGTAGAACCAGTTGTCAGTTGATCGAAGCACGCACCTGTTAATCTGGGCCTGGCTCAGAAGTTTCTCAGAGGGGCACGAGCCTAGTAATTTTGATTCTTTACCCTTTTTTTTTTAATCACCTCATTTATTATTTGTCTGCAAATCTGATACTATTCAATGACAGTGAAGTGATAATTGGTCTGTTCTAACCAATGCATCTTTTGTGTACATTTTTCCCTTTATAACTATTTTAATTACTTAATATTTAAATCTCCATGGGGAGAGAGGTGGAAACAAGGAAACAAAAAACAGAGATAGGAACACAGAAAAAGCAGACATGTTGTATGTTTCTTGGAAACGCATAGTCATTGGATTCAACTTATTTCTATTTTATATACAGATTTTTATAGTGAAGTCATAGAAGTTTAATTACATTTAACTTGCTAATTACATTCTTTAACTTGAGCAAATATAGAAGAAGGAACTTCAAAATTTTACAATTACTTCTGGGCAGTTAGATATCCTTAGAACTGGCAATTACCCTGGCAAATTATACTCATTGTGTATAGCTACATAAATATGGATATTTACATAAAAGTATACATTTATTTCTCTACACATAATACTGACATTAAATGTTTTATTTAAGCCAATCATGCCCCATGTGTGACTTTTATATGTTGTATTAAATAATTTGTTTATCCATCTGCATTCTCCACTTTCCTCTGTCTCCTGGAGGGCTTAAAATACATTGTACCACTACAAGGCTTATTATTTCAGAAACTGAGAATGTCAAGTGGAACTTCTCTTAATTTGTCTAATGACTCAAAGTTAAAAATAAAAGGTGACAAAAAAATCAGTGTTATAATGTGGGTTGCTATATACATCTCCATATGATTTAATAGAGTTTGGGTGATATGGCCTTCTGACAGCACCCTCATCACTTCCAAAATGTATAAGAAAAGGCTATAAATTTTTTAAAAGTTTTTTTTTTTCAGTGAAAATACAAAAGAGAAGATACTCCTAAGGTATTTTATGTCATCTAAAGGTGAAAGAAAGAACCAGATAAGACTTCTTTCCCTTTTCCCCACACCCATGATAAACGAGAGGGAAAAAAAAAAAGAAAACAGAAGAACCACTCATAAACACTTGGCATCCCTTATGCCACCTGGTAAAGCAAGGCCTTAAACTCTCACACTGACTAAGTGGCACACTATTAGTAGCAGAGGGGCACCTGTGGGCCAGACCACTGTTTCTAGAAATGTGAGTGCTACTTGACTGTGCAGGGAATATAGATCCCTCCCCCATTCCTGCAGTGGCCCTTTGGAGTCAGGGGAATTCTCTCTGATGCCTGGGATACAGATGGGTCTTGTCTGGGGCAGCCCCTCCAAGTGGACTATGGCCGCTATTCCCCCCAACACCGACACCAGCTGGAATGAAATGGGGACCAAACTGCAACAGCCAGTAGGCTGAACTCAGAGCATTTTGGCTGATGATCACTCATGAGTCCTGGCTACTAACCCTTTGCACTGACCATTGGGCTGTTTCTTAAGGGATTAACTCCATGCCTTGAACAATGAAAAAACCAGGGAATAAAGATCATGAATAAGCCATTGTGGGGTCAAAATATATGGAAAGACATTTGGGTCCTGCAAGAGCCTGAGGCTATTTTTCACCTCCTGACTCATAAGGCACTGACACGCCCTGGCAGTCAAGTAGCTAGCCTGTGAGTCCTAGCAATTGTCCCTTCAGATACAGCAGATTGGATGCATAGAAAGAGTGGCCACCAAGTGGGATGGCGGATTGCCAAAAATGCCAGATTGCCCTTGAAATACAATGCTTTGGTTAATGCAGTAAGAGCATGTCGTGTGTATTCCAAACAATAACCAAGTTAACTGCCAAAGGAGTCTGGGGCTCTCCACCAGAGTTCTCAGATGATGAGAGGATCACAGATTCTCCAATTGATTAGACTGACCCCCTTCCTGTGAGTAAAGGTTCTAATTACGCCTTGGTTTGTGTGGACACCATGTCTAGCCTAACCCAAGTTTGCTTGTCTCCATGCAAACCAGACTGCCATCATTAGGGGTTTAGAGACACTGAGCTGAGTATCAAGTATGAATTTCCTTGTTTGGGGAGGGAGGGTCACATTTCAAAGATTGTGATGTGCAAGACCAGGCAAAAGAACATAACATTGAATGGAGGTTCCATTTCCCCTATAACCTACAAGAAGCAGGTTTGGTAGAAAGGAGGAATGAAACATTAAAGCAGTAGATTAAATTACTACTGGGTAAATCACCTTGACCAGGTAGACTAAAATACTGCCTCAGGCTTTAATGTATTTGAATGATCAACCAGTATGAACTGTTGCCCCATGTGGCAAGCTGGCGACCTCTGCCAAGACTCCATAAAGGTAAGGAAGTTGAGGGAGACAGCCATTGCTTTGATTTTCACCCTGGCTAGGCTACTAGAACACCAACCCCCATCATGCTTGGGAAAGGGATTATCTACTGGAATTTGCAAAGGAGTGTTCTGCTGGGATGGGTGAGTTACTTTGCACCCCTGGGTGTCAGGGAACTACTAGATCTGCACTAAGATCCAGTCATCTGGCTGCAAGCAGGACCTGTCATGATGCACTATAGCTGGATTAGAACACACACCACTGAAAGAAGGAAGAAGGCGGAGTTCCTGGACTGGCATATCCTGCCCCTGTTCACCTCCTCACATATGATAGTACTGCCTCCCCCGACCAACATGTATGTTACGCATAACTAAGTTAAAAAAACTGCAGCCACATCAGGCTGCAAGTGTAATTCTTATCACGGGGAACAAAATTCGCACACACATTTGTACTAAATATCTGTCTTTGGCCTTAGACTTCTGCTCTTCCTGTGGTATCCTGTCATGAGATGGGCCCTGATGGACAAAACCTTTCCACAGTTGTCCTCCTTGTATGGCCAGCAAAGAGATCATCCCATCTTTGTGTATGTGTGCAGTGGTCCCATTCTAGCTCATCGGGATTGCCATGGAGGTATCACCACTCTGCAGAGGGGACTGGACCATACGTTAAGGAAGAAGAAGCTAGGACTAGTACTCTTAACTCATCTGATAGTACCAGCATTGATCCAGAAAGCTGGCCTGTGGCTCACACTATTAGTAACACTGGGCACAAATGTTCTTTTTCTGACAAATAAGTTACACAGGTGGCCCATCGAATTGCTGACCCAAGGAGTCCTAAAAATACCACCATTGGAATCATGGGTGGCCACACTCAGATTTGGGAGGGTTCATGTGGCTCACCCCAGGGTTCATATGGACATTTGAGCACCTGGACCCCTCTATGTTGGAAAGAGAAAAATCACTCTAAACAACCCAACTGCACCAGGGACATCACTGTGTAGTTTAGTTATGTGTCACATTAGAGGATAGCTAAAGATTTGACATTGACTGGTCACACTGCCCAGGTATTTATTGGGTGACCCCAAATAGGATTCAATAGTTGAGTGGCACAAATTTTGGCCATGGCTTTCACCTTGGTGGCTGTGTCCCTACACCCTTGGTTCTCCCTGGGTATAGGGGAGACTCACCCCTATTGTAATAAAAATTGCCAGCCTCCCTCTCTTCAGTATCAGCTGGGCACATTCTTTGTCCCACTGACCTGGAGGACATCATAGACACATAGAAACTATTCCTAAATTCAACCAGCAGGTCTTAAATGATAGCCAGCGAAGCTTGTCCTTACTGAGCACCAAAATGTCTCTAAGGAGAAAAGGAGAAAATCTGTCCTCCAAAATAGAATGGCTTTAGATATTGACATTATTACTGCCTCACAAAGAGGCACCTGTGCCATTATTCAAACTAATGTATCACTTTATTAAATTACACCAGGACAAGAGTGAACACTCTGAGTGATCCAACAGGCAGCCTAGGGGACTTAATAAATAAATTAGTCGTTTAAATCATGAGGCTCTTGCCGGAAAATATAGTTACTTATTTTAGGAATTGTTACCTTGATCGGTGTCTTCTCTTGCATGTGCCTCTATTGCTGCTGCGGTATCTGCCAGCGAGCCACCAAACAAGCCACTCCATGCTAGTAAAACCCTTGCTGAAGGCTCAGGGCAGGCTGCGGAAGAGGAGGAAGTTCGTAAGTTTGTAAGTTTGTAAGTTTGTGTGTTTGTAAGTTTGTGAAAGCCTGCCACCAGGCATGGGGTGCTGGAGGTCATTGAGAGGACATGACCACAGGTTGGCCTGAGAGCTGAATCTAGGTAGTTAGAGTCTCCTCACCCACTCCCTCCTTTGTCCTAGGAATGCGTGTTCTTCCCGGCCATTCCCACAGCGGGAGCCAGGTCCGAGCAGGGCCCCTCTCGAGAACAATGTGGTGTTGGCACCATCTGCACAGTACATGTGACTGAATACCGTTAAGGCCTCTATATGAAGTCCTATGATTGTGGCAGGTGCGTGCGACGATCTACTCCTCTTATGGCATCCAAGACAAACCTCGTAAGTTCCCTTGGTTATGAAAACTGCCGCTGACAAATTGGGAGGGGCCTGGCTGTCTCTCCTGGGCTCTCTCTGCTTTCTGCGTACCGCAGTCGCCAGGGGAAGTCCTGAGTGTGTGAATCAAGGGGGGAGGTTTTTGATTACTATTTTTATTTATTTAATAGATATAAACCACTCATATTTTCTATTTCTTCTTTAACTTAATTTGGTAACTTGGATATTTCAAGGGGTTCATGTAAACTAAATTTTTTGAAATCAATGGCTTAATGTTATTTGTAATATTCTCCTTTTACTGTCTGATCTCTAGTAATTTTTCCTCAGTATTCTTAATATTGGTAAGTTCTCTCCTCCTTCCCTCCCCTTCCCCCACCCCTCTCCCTCCTCTTTTGTCTCTTTCTCCTTGTCCAGCTGAATTTTTCTCATTTTTGATTTTTAGGTTTGGTTTTATTAATGTTTCCCTATTGCTTTTTTTCAGGTTTCTGTTTTATTGATTTATACTCTTATTCTTATCATTTCCTTTTAATACTTACTTTAGGTTTAATTTATTCTCTTATTTTTAGCTTCATAAAGGGAAAGCTTAGTTGGTTTTAAGTGTCTCTTGTTTTCTAATATAATTTAAAGATAAGAGTTTTTCCTTTAAGCACTGATTCAGTTGCAGCCCACACTTTTGATTAGTTGTAATTTTAATTTTATTTAGTTTAAAATGTTTTCTAATGTTGCTTCTGATTTTTTCCTTTGATTCATGTTAATACATTGAAAATATATCGTTTTAATTTTCAGATATTTAGGAAATTTCCAAATACCTTTCTGTATTGACTTCTAATTTAATTTTATCATGGCTACAGATTATTTTATGGTTTTAATACTTTTATACTTATTAAGACTTATTTGGTGGCCCAAAATATGATTAATCCAGTTGAAAATCTCATGTGCATTTGTACATGATGTGTAGTTAGGTGGTGTTATATAAGTGCCCTTAAGATTATTGATTGATACTATCTCAAGTACTCACAATATTGTGGCATAATACTGTAAACATGCAACAAAAGATAGTTCTACAATTATTTTTATTAACATATGTCACAAGATTACTAAAAGACTATTTCTACCACATATAAAATATCCAATTTTAGATTTGTTTATTTTTTCATTCTGTTAATTTTCCTTTATGTAATTTGAAACTTGATATCATTAATATAAAGATACATACACCTTTATCATTATTATGTCTTCTTTATGAATTGACATTATCATTATAAAATGTCTATCATTATCTCTGATTATATACCTTCTTCTTCTGAGTTTTAGTCTAATGTTAATATAAGAACTCTAGCTCTCATATGCTTAAAATTTGCATGCATTTTTTCTATTAATTTTAATCTGTGTATTTTTAGTTTAAATTTAAAATGGATTTCTCATAGGGAGCATATGGTTAGATTTTGCAGTTTTTAAATTAAATTTATTGGGGTGACACTGGTTAATGAGTTTTGCCTTTTTATGTATTCTGACAATCTCTGGTTTTTAATTGAGTGTTTATAACATTTGCATTTAATAATTATCGATAAGATTCTATTTAAATCTATAATGTGCTAGTTGTTTTCCACTTGTCCCATCCATTTTTATTTTTTTTACACATTCTTGCCCTTTTTTGGACTAGTTAAGTGTATTTTATCATTTAGTATTATTCCCACCATTTTTTTCTGAGTTATATCTCTATGTATTCTTTTTTCACTATGCCTTTGGGCTTATAATATGTTTAACTTATTATTGCCTATTTTGATATTATATTTTACCATTTCATATAACAATACAGCTCATTCCTTTCTTTTATCATTGTCATAATTATACTGCTAAGCCTATGTACATCATATATTATATATTTATGTTATAGTATATTATATCAGCATATGTTATGTATGTGTATATATACCTGCATATATATATATACACATATGCTATATATAATATATAGTATAACATAATATAAAATATAATATAATATAATAATTTCTCCATTTTATTGATTCTGCTTCTCTAGTATAACTGATAGCATCTGTATTATAATACTTAAATACTACAAAGGGTTTCTTTGTAAATTTCTTAGGCTCATTTCCTGAGAAGCTCCCTCTTTTTATGGCATTCAGCCACATGAATTTCATCTGTTTTAGCATCCTCAAATTCTGGTCTTGGTCTCCTGAATTCAGCAGGATTATAGGATTCTGTTTGGATTCCTTCTTCCTGCAAACAATTGCTTCCAGTCAGGACATCAGGACTATGGTAAGATCACTTAAATTTTTTCCTTTTATGAAGTATCATATCCTGCATAGATTTTTCTTTAGTGTCTAAAAATCATTAAAAATATTTTGCTTAGTTGACTAGTTGTTTAGGGTTGAGAGGGAAAGTTCTAGTATTTTTTCCATTATGGATGAAACATAAATCCTTGGTCAAGACTATAAAAAATACATATTTTTCAATTTCAGGACTTGATATTTTTAGAATAATTTTAGATTCATAGCAGAATGGAGAAAAATACACAAAGATTTTTTTTATATATTCCCTGACCATGCACATGCATTGTCTCTTCCATTATCCACATACCTCACCAGAATAGTACATTTGTTATAGGTGACGAATGTATATTGACATATCGTAATCTCCACAAGTTCATAGTTCTCCTGTAAATTCATTCTTGGTGTTATAATTTCTATGAGTTTGGACAGTCTAGACTTTTTAATATCTGAAAGTTAAACTGTCTTTAAAACTAAAATTTATCATAGTCTGCCCCATTGTAACCCAGAGAAAGACAATGGAAATATTTCAGACTGTACTTAAAGGCTCTCATGAAGGGGAATAAAAAAATTCTGATAATCTCTTTCTAAGTTCATCTGATTCAATTATTCTATTATATATCTTATCAGGTACATAATATACTCTCAAAAATTAATTATTGTGTTGGAGTATATTGAGTTGTGCTTCTAGAATCTACCTAACATAGCACCTGAAACATAATTAATTAAAGCAGCAGAGTATAATAGTTAATAACGTAAAAGCTAGAAAAAAATCATGTTTGAATTTATTTTTATTTTACTAATTATATATCTTAAATACAAATTTATTAATTTCTAGCAGCCTAATTTTCTTTATGTGAAATAAAGTCTAGTCATAATTTCAACTTCACTGGGTTGCTAGGAAATTAAATAAAAGAATGTTTGCTAAGTTCTTAGTACTATTATCAACTCACCATAAGCACTAAATTTATTATTGAAATTCTTAGTATATTTTTATTTTTAAAAACAATAAATATTTAAATAAAATAAAAATATTAGAAAAAAAGCTGTTTTCCATTTACAAAGGCAGAGAAAAGGAATCCCAAGTTTTTTGGAGGTTTGGATGAGATATTGTAAGTCACCTAGATGAAATCCTCATCAGATGCTTGAAACAATTAAACAGAGAATTGAACTCAAACTGACTTATGAAGTGTAGACAATAGATTCACATAACTGGAATGTCCAGAAGTAGAACAGGGCTCAAGTGGCTTATCAACTCCATTTCTCAAGGATCCTCTAAAATCTACGTTGGTTTCATTCTCAGGCTGACTTCACTCAAGGTAACAAAATGCCTGCAGTCAACTCTGGGCTATAACTTACCATGTAAAGTATGTGAGTTTCTTTCCACTCAGATAAAAAACAAATGTCCTCTCTTTTTCTCAGATTACACTACCTGAGATCATCTTCCCATCCCTTGTGGTCAAAGCAATGGTTTATCCTTAGCAAATTAGGCCAGGATTAAATGCCCACATTTGGATCTGTCAATGGTACAACAGGTAGCACATGGTAGTATCCTTCTTTACTTGCGTTCCTCAGGTCCTACCTTTGAGTTGGACTGGAGTTATTCTTACCCAATCAACACTGTTGCTGTTCTTTGGGGAAATATTCAATATTCCTGCAAGGACTATGTGCAACATATGCATTCTTTGTAAATCTCTAGAGTGAGTTTGAACATTCTCTCTCGTGGGAAACTTAGCACAGCCTACTGACATCACACATTTTCGCTTTTGACAGGTTTTGATCTCTATGTCTCAGGTTTTGTTTTTGAGGATGAGATGGGGAAGAAAGATGTCTGCCATTCTGGAATGACCAAGGCATTTGAGAAACAATTATTGAATGGTCTTTACATAATAAGTCCAAATTCTAAGTACTTTACACCTATGTAATTATTTAATCTTCACAAGCTTATGAAACTGAATTTAGTACCATCTGCATTTTACCAGTGAGGTTAATGGAGATACTTAGTGGTTAAGTAAAGTGCACAAGTTAAGAGTCACAAATACATTTACAGAGTTCAGTTTGAATCCAATTAGACTGCCTCCTAAATTCATGTTCTTAACCATAATGCACTAAAATAATATCACTTGATTAGATGAGAACCTTTAGTACAGAGAGATGCAAAATATTATAAAACATATTTGGTTGGGAAAACTTGATCTAGCTCACTCTATTATCTATCTATCTATCTATATAAGCTATCATCTATCATCCATCCATCTATCCATACATCCATCCATCTATTTATTATCTACTCATCCATTAAATCTACCTATTTTAGCAACAATAAGAATGCAATGTAGGGGAAAGTATAATAAGCACTTCCAAAAGTTCTAATCTTTTATTTTTAATATGACACATATATACTCCATTTATTCATTTATTCAGCCATTCACTAAAAATTTACTACCCATTTATGTAATTCTATACACTGGACTAGTTCTTTGGAATACAGAGATTTAAGTCAGGCGTTTTGCACTTATGATAGTCATAATCCTGCTTACTAGACCAATGTTTTTGAAATTGTGGGTTATGATTCATCATTTAAATTAAAAATATAGAATAAAACTTTCAGAGTTTTTTATATGGAGTAAGTGAAGTGTTATCTGTTTTATGTGTGTAAGTATGGGTAAGTATTATGGGTAAGTATTATGGGTAAGTATTCTGTGTGTACTGGTTCATGGTACACTATGTTTCTTAATGTAGTGCCTGGTCCAAAATACTCTAGAATGATGCATTAAAACCTGGCCCACCAAATTTTAGAACATTCTCAAGCTTTTAACTTTCTATTATTATAGTGCAAAGACTTGAGGAAGAGGATCAAAACTTATTTTCTACTTTATTCCATCTGGAATGCATGCTAGTAATTTTCTCAAGGCAGCTGCTTGATACAACTGGTTGTCTTCCTGATTAATGGAGCAGAAGTATTTTATTTGGAATTACTGGTGTCCACTTTTGATTGATATTTACTTTCCTTGGATTTATTTTAGAATCATTTAAACAATATGTTTGACTTTGTGGTATGAAAACAAGTGGTTGGTTGACCAAAATTTTGAGATTTTCAACAAATTTATTTTCTTCTCAGAGACAGAGCCCAAGCCTGGCTTATAGCAGGTATCACAAGGCAATAATTCTTGTTCTCTAAACTTATTAAAGTAGATTTGTTTTGTCAATGTTGAGGTAAAATGGCTTTAAATAGTATTATTAAACCTTAAGCTAAGCAATAGCTTTACCATCGAACTTTATGCTTTGTGGTTGCAGTGTTTTATGGATTTATTCTCCTTGCTGTCAGCATAAAAAGAGGCCAGATGGAAAAGGCTACATTAACTGAAGACCATAAGATCATGAACATGCAAATGACTTGACATTAGGGAATCTGGGATGAAAATTTCATGTGTATGGAACAATTCTATTAGTGTCTCCTGAATCTTACCATCTCTTTCCCTTTACCTCTCGAACTTGTGCAGGCACGGAAAGGTATAGAATGGCTCCATCCATTTTCTCTTAACTAAAAGCATCCTTTGGCATCTAGCCTCTATGGAAATATGGGAAGAAGTAACTGAGGGAAACAATTTGTTCTCTGTGGGTTTAAGAAAATGGAATAAAACTACGTTTATGAGGGTCAGAATTTTTCCACAAAGAATGCCTGTGTAGCTAATGTTCACATAGTCATTTTTAATCTTTTTTTTCTAAACTTTTTGATAGTCATCTGGAAAAGCAATTCTTTAAAAGGAGTTATTCATGTTAGAGAACACTTCTTAACTCATTTTCACTGCAGTTTGAAGTGGGCCTTTAAAATCTATCTATCTATCTGTCTATCTATCTATCTATCTATCTATCTATCTATCTATCTATCTATCATCTATCTATCATCTATCCATCCATACATCTTTCTCATTCATTCATTAATTCATTCACTCACTGTTTTAAACACAGCTAAAGGAAAAAGAAAACTTAAGGAGTGTAAAAATTAGTAATGGCATTTCTCTATGTTTAATTAAATGTTTCACAAAGTTTTCTAAGTAGCTATTTATATAAGCATTTATCTTAGACAATATTACATAAATATAAATTGATATAAAAGCCACATTCTCACAAATTTCTTTCAAAAGCAGACAGTAAGAAAGCCCCTAAAAACATTAAAAGGTAGCTCATCGTGATGTGATGTTTTATCATTACATTTTGAATTCAATTATTAATAAAATAAGTTAGTGTATGAAGAGATGCAAACTTATTTACCATATCTTTAGAACTACTTCTAAGAGTTTGGGAAATTAATTTTGGCCACTCTCATTTGTTTTTGAGGTAAATAGATTTATAACAAAACATCTAAATTTTTTCATAAATGTTACTTTAGGTCAGAGGGAATTTTCCTACTGGTGTTGGTAATATTAACCATTTTGAAGAATGTGTCCTGTTTACATTGACATATTAATCACTGGCAGCCAAGTTAGATACAGTGGTTTTTAAAATAAGATTCTTTATGGGCCCTACTTAGACAGACAGTAGAACAATTAAATATGTTTTAGGTTTAAAACTCTTAAATGTGTTCAGGGTATGTGTACATGTAACCCAGACTCTGGGTTAGTGCAGTAGACTTGTGAGTATTGTTATCACATATAAATTGGGGTGAGGTAGTGGTAGCAATATAGGGTGTTGGGTTAAACCAGTATACTAATATTTTAACCATCAGGGGTCTCATCTATCTTTATATGACCCTTTAGACATAGTCTAAACCCCATCTTGCTTGGCCACAAGATTTTTATTCTTTTGTCAGCTTTCTCTCCCCAAAGATTTCTGGGTGATTTTGAACAATGTTTATGTGTTTCACAAATGCATCCGGGTGGTCACTTTCCCAGCTATCATGTCTATAAACCATGATATTCCCAAAGAAAGTTCAACTGACTTTCTGTCTTTTTTTGTTCTGGCCTTCCAGCCAAGAAGCTGCAGGGGCCATTTTATCTGACATCAAGGTGGCTGTCTTTGATCTTTTCTTTACTACCCCAAATTTATCTCAGTCTTCTCTAAAACAGAGCAAGAGAGAGGAAAAACAACAAGATGGTTTGCCTCTTTCCCCAATTATTGGCCTACTTCCCAGTCAGTATAATAATAATTTGCAGAGGTATAGCATGCTTATTCATGAAGATATTTCATATGTTTATGCTTACAAGTTTAGCTCAACATAGTTAGGGGTGCTAGATCTAGCAAATAAAAGTGCTTATACTAATATAAAAATATTTATTTTTTTACCTGCAGTTTAAATTTAACCAGTCATCCTGGCAAGCCTAATTTAGGGAGTTCCTGCTAGTACTGATTACTTTAAAAACAAAAGAACAAAAAACAAAACAAAAAAACACACAAAAATAATCATATTAAGACAAAATAATCATATTAAGGCAAAAATAATCATATTAAGACTAAAGCTAGCTTAAATCTAAGCATTCACCTAAAGAATAGAGAAATTATTTGGTCTTTAAAAATAGCAGGTTCCCATCATCGTTTAGCCATTAGTTGTTTTAGGATATTGGGGTTAAGTTTTAGTCTGTCCTGCAAATGGCTATTTTCCTTCCTAACTGGCTGTTATGGTACTCAGTGAGAAATCCCTTCAGGTAGTACCCTGACCTTGGCAGATACTTCCTTTGTTTCCAGGTTAGTTACCAGGATGATGTCCTCAGAATCTTCTTTGTAGTCATCTGAGGGAGGGAGGATAACCGCCTTCCCATTCTCCAGTTTTTGCCATTTCTGTTCCAAGTATGAGGAGTCTATAAAGCATTTAAACAGTTGTATGTGCAATATCTTCAGCTCTGTCCAAGTGGGAGGAGAATGGGGTGGAAAAAAATCAGATTTGCCCCAACAAGAAAATGCCTTCAGGTCTAATCTAAATCAAGGGATTTCCTAAATACTGCTCAGTTTTTTTTTTTTTTTTTTTTTTTAGAATTCTCTGCATTTAATGATGTGGGGGAGAAGGGTCACTTTCTGAGGTTTAGCTGTAAAATGTTATGCCATAGTTGTACTTGGTGTCTATGAATTAATTATTCAATGACAAAACAGGGACTGTGCTCTGACAAGGATCACAAAAATTTACAAACTCAATTTTTGTAATCTATTTACTATCAGATTTATAGCAGTGTTGAAATGCTTTAGCAATCAAATTAATTCAAATCTGGATTAGCATTTCTTCACTCAAAGATTAAAAATATTTATAATATTGTGTTACAGAATGTTTTTGCATATTTTCCTTGCACTTAATTTACCTAGTTTAGAGTTTGTAACAACCTTTTGACTGACTAACTGCTAAACTACTAATGCATTTGCTCTATTATCTGCTACCTCAAAAACTGATAAAAGAATTTGAACCACTGACCCCATCCTAACAAAGTAGTAATTAATATGAGATACATTTTGATAACACTATTAAAAATATTTTAAATGCTTGAGCAACTAATTGGAAAGAGTGGATTCCTCTTTCACTTTATCAAGCATCATCCCAGGGTGAATATAATCTTGATTAAATACAATGAAATACCTAACATTTTGAGAAAATAATCAAATAAAGTATATTTTGGTGTAGGTGTGTTTATATAGGGTAAACCCAACAAAACAGCAATTTCTCTCCCCTGCCATTCAGAGTGAAATGGCACTTTGACTCAGCACATTCTTTACATAACGATATTGTTTGTGTTTTGAGAAGTTATGAAATTTGGCTAAGGTCATTGTTGGGTCCTTCAATTTAGTATAAGATTAATTTTTTCAATATATATTGTGAGTGTAGAAAGGATCAGAGGAGGTGTGTAGGTCGTGCTAGTGTCTAATGAAATTTTCTTTTGACACCTGCTACATATTCTACATTTTTTTCTTATGAGGAAAAGTTGCTTAAGCTGGATGAGCCAGAAATATTTTGTCTGTTATGTTATTTAATTATAAAGAAATAAATCTCGGAAGCTTCTACATTATTTCCAGATTCAGTAAATACTATACTAAGGCTGGGAAATTAAAACATATTTTGTTCTCAAACATTTTTTAAACATTTTACATTAATTAGAGCCCGAGATGCATTTGGCAAAGCTATTAAAGTAGTTTTAAATCTAAGACTTTAGACTGTCAACACTTGGTCAAATAATCTCTAGTCTTTAATAAATCTCGTGATTGCTTCATATGGTATTATTGGTTTTTTTTCTCTCTCTAAAGTAGATGTGGTATTCAGGGTGTTTAATTTTTTTTCTAAGTGCAAACAGTAAATGGATAAGAAAACAGGTTAACTTCAATTTGAAACTTTCAAATTACTATTTTGAATAATTTGAAAAATATCAAAACATGAAATGAATAGGTAAACATACTGAGTTTTGAATTCTAATATTACTAAGGAAGAATTTGGTGATTCAGTTAGGATAGGAACCGGTAATGGATGCCTCTGCTTAACCACTCTCTTAGTTCACCCACATTTCTGAGGTGTGATCACTTCTATCAGAGTAAGCAGGTGTGGCACACACATGCTAGCCATTTCCATTTGTCTTTGAATATGTAACTCACTTTACCTACAAATCCATCGTGTTTCTTATCTAACTCTCCAAACCCTATATCACCTTTAAGGAAAGGTTTCTGCCATGAGGATATCTCTGACCTTTTAAGCACAACTGACCTCTCATTTCTCATCATTTTTTCCTTTCAGTCAGTAAAATAGTCATTTAGTTTTCTCAGATTACTTAATTATATTCCTTGCAAGCGAAGGCTATGTTTCATTCAGTGTAATATATATATATATATATATATATATAATATATAAAGACATGTAGGAGGCTATAAATTATGGTGATTAACAACACAACAATGATTAAGAATCAGAACTCTAAAACAGATGCTTGCCTGTTTGTAAGTAAGTATATGAAGAATCATTTAGGGTTTGTGAAGAACAGGGGATTTATTGTTCTAACATGACCAAACCCAAGTATTTTTATGCACTTAAAGTCTCAGTGATATGAGGAGACCAACACTGCATGAAAATTTTAATAGTGCAATAATAATAACGATAATTGAATCACTGACTTATTTTGAGCATTCATTATTTATTGAACATTATATTGAAAGCATGCACTATACTACCTATTCCTTGTAACAGTCTTGTGAAGTGAAAACAATTTTTATCTTTATTTTAGATAAGAAAAAGTTATGGAAATGATCCAAGGTCACACAGCTCCTAAGCGGCAGGCTGTGATTAGAATTCGGATATGACTTTAAACTTTTATTCATCTTCAGTGACTTGTCTGGATTAGTAATAAACATTGCAAAACATTTTAATCAAATATCTAGGTTCGTATATAGGCTGCAAAAGTTTCAGGATCCTAAAACTTCTTCCGAAGAAGAGCTTCAAAGTCTTATTTAAAAATTTTTGCTGGACAAAGAGATCTACTTCAAATATGGAACTTTCTCTTATGGAAAATGCAAGTTAAAAAGGGTCAACCCAAACCTTGAAGAAGATAATTGCCATTTCTAGAATGATATTGTCCATAGGCTTTGTTAGAAAAAGCAATATGACATTTAGAAGATGAAACTAGGTTCGGATAGGAAAGAATGAAAATTATCAAAACCAGAAAACGTGTTTTATATAAATAGTGTAAAGCACTTTTTCTTTCTTCCAGGTTTTCCATCCTGACCTAGAAAGTATAGTTTATGTTGGAAACTGTTTTCATCTCAGTCATTTTGGCTTCAGCGATAGGTATAACACATTAAAACTCATCTCTATTCTGAACTGTTTCCTTTTCAATCAACCTCAGCTTTCAAAGAGTAAAAAATAACAGAATGCCTGTATGAGAGCACAGAAAACAAAGAGATGAAGCTCTAAGATTTTTTTTCCTTTATAAAGAAGCTTATACAATGATTGGAACAGACATCAGGAAATTAGACCAAATGGTAGTGTTAAATCCATTAGCCAACCTACATTCTCTAGTGAAAAATGACATAACTTTTAACAGTTTGGGTGAAAAAATTAAATATGTGGCTAGGATCTTTAATTCCTCTGTGGGTTACTCCCCTAGTAAGTATTTGCTAAAGTTTCACCATATGTATTTCCTTGGCTTGCACTTCTGATCACATATAAAATTTATTTAACAGACATATTCTCAAAATAGTTTAAACCATGAGAGGTCCTTTTCCATTTCCTTGGTAGGGTTTTTATTTCTTGTTATTTATTCAGGGTTTATGGGTATATATAAGTGTGAGTGTGTGTATACATGAGATTTTTAGCATTATTTAAAAAAACATAAACATTAAATTATCTAGTGTTCTATTCTTTTGGATTGAAAGACAAAGTCAAAAGAAATGAAATTTATCAAAATCAAAGGAAAATATGTAGAAGAGAACTATTTCCTATTGTTAGCTAAATGAAGTTGGACTTAAAACTTTACCTCCAGTGAAAGAATATTTTACAAATCAATATCATCAATAAAAAGCCATTCAAGGTCAAAAGTTAGATGTCATTTCTTATTCAGAAAGTAAAACATTTCAACAAGATGGTCAGAATAGAACATGAGCATTGGAGGCTAAGAAAGTTGCTTTTAATGTGAAGTGAGAAAACCCCATTGGTTGACATGTACACTGGGTGTTGTTTCTGAGGAGAACCCCCTCCTCTAACACAGACAGACCTCAGGGAAGACAGAGCATGTGGCTCCCCAGAGGCTACAATGTAAGGGGTACTCAGGGGCCCCCACTAGTTTCAATTCTTGCTTGCACAGCCTACCATGGTACCCAGCTGTCATTATTAAGAGATTCTTCAACATCCGAAATGAATTGTTTGATAGTTAGCTGAGAGCAAGCCCTTTCCAGATGTGACTTGGTGTGGGTAGGGATCCTCCAAATGGCACCCTGAGGTCAAGACTGAGGCTGGAAGGAAACCACAGAGAGTATTTTGGACTGCTTGGCAATGTGGCTCAAGGAAAATGTTGGGTCTGATGTCCAGTTACACAGGTGTGGTCCTTTATGTTCTAAGCAGAAAGCATGCACTTAACTTTGAAGAAAAATTATGGCAGGGCTAATTCTTTGGGGCTCTTCTGTTCAAAGTCTTTGTAATTTTGACACTATATGTCAACACTACATGCCTGTTCACATCTGGAAGAGGTATAGTGGACAAGCAGATAAGGATGAGCTAAGTCAAACTCATGAGTATATAGTCCTTCTGGTTTACTAGAAAAGTAAATGAGAATTTTATATGATAGCCAGTTCACATAAATTTAAATGAAACAAGTGAATTTACTGGCTCATGGAGTTGGAAAGTCCCAGGAGGTGCAGCTGATTTTAGGCATGTCTCAAACCAAATGTTCGCATAAGCTCATCGGGTTCGATGTATTGGTCTCTCTCTTTTCTTTGATCTCCATCCTTTCATGGTTGGTTGTAGAAATTCTCAAATCCTAAGCTCGAATTTGTAGCTTTCTTATACCTAAGTTTCCAGAGAACAAAGGGAATTGTTCTGTGTCTCCATGTTGATATATAGGATTTATATTGACCCTTTTTGTTTGATCTTAATTTAGTTTTTGTCTTTTGTCCCCACAGTTATGCTGAGCAAGTGTGGAAAAAAGCCTCAGCTTGTTTTGATACTCAGAAAAACATGCACCGAGGAGACATTGCCGAAAATGATTTTTGGCAAATGTTCAGCTCTTTATTTCAATCACAGTGACAAAAATGGCTACATGCTGATACCTGCCATTTTATCAGTTTTACCTGATCTGACAAGTTCTTACTGACAGATCTGTGCTCTGGGGAATTTCATATCTGTTTCTACACATAAGTTCCTTTTCTGTCAATCTCCTTGGGTGTCTGCTACTAAAACAATAATTTTCATTCAAAATTAAGAGAGTTTTAAAGCAAGAACAATGGTAAGGAGAATGGCTGTTGTTTTTTTCTTACTGCTAGTTATAAAAAAAGGATCTAAACTTTATGAATGTTTGAAGGGTTTGAACCAGTTTATTGTTCTCTTTCACTTTCCAGAATCTATACAAACATGAAAGCTTGTCTGAGACAAGGAAAGAGTGGTGAAAACTGAGTCCAGAAAAAAAGAAGCCTTAACTGAAGTTTTGTGAGTACAAGAACATTAAAAAATGCAGATAAATCAGGGACAAAGCAGTAAATCAGTGAAATAACTACTGTGATATATTTACTACCAGACTTTTTAATTAATTAATTTTTTTACTAAATTTATAAGTTGATATTGGTTAATAAAATGATATAGGTTTTGAGTATAATTCAATAAAATATCATATGTATACTGCATTGTGTATTCACCACTCTAAGTTAAATTTCCTTCCATCACCATATATATACCAGACTTTTAAAATATAGTTTTGAAATACCTTTAATCATTTGGTCTTGGTTTAAACTTAAAAAAACTAATGTTGAGAGCAAGGCAGAGGCATTTTTAAATTTAGAGTTAGAGTTTATTGAGAAAAAATAAAAAATCTGAAAAATAAACCTAGTGTGAGCCAATGAGGGGAGGTAGGATTTAACACACACACACACACACACACACACACACACCCCTCTTTTTAAGAGCAAACACAATGCATCAAAGAAACTTCCTGTGTGTGATTTGCTTGCTCTAAAATATGGAGGCAAAGCAGCTGATTACTGGAGCATCCAATAAAATGCAACCTTAGTAATTGGTGATATTTTTATCATTCATTTTTCAGTTTCATAGAACAGCAGTGAATGTGCATCAATGATGCTTCAGAAAAACTTGTTTGTCACTGGAATTATGTTTTATTTATAATAATTGATTCTATTTGGCTTATATTCCAGTGTCTAAGAGATTATAGTAGACAGATTTTGATACATATGATCACTATGGACCTTCGCACATCTAATTATGCTGTATTTTGCAATGGTGATTCACTTTTAATCTGAAACTATGACTTTTTTGGATGTAAAATGAAAGTAAATAGTATAGCAAGGTTTGAAACAACTGCACACAAATGCCAGGTAATTTTTTACATTTCTGCAAGGACAGAATACATAGTGATTCCTTAAAATACAACACTCTATCTTTACAGAGGTACTAGAGGGAAATTAACTGTGGAAATATCAATCAATATGCATAAAGAACTTACTGGGCTTATAGTATGGTGATAACTACTTTTCACAAAATAATAGGAACATAAAATGCGATATGTGTAAGTATGCTAAATTTTATCACACTGTCAGTGCATGTAGTTTTTGTTCACCAAAGTCACTGTCCACCATGGGCTAGAAGAAAGAATTTAAGCAGGATCTTGACGGATTAATTGAATTTAGGGAAGTATAACACATGGCTTTCATAGAAATGAAAGCAAAATATACCGAGTTGAAGCAGAGCTGCATGTGTGGAGAAAGAGGCATGGGATGAGGAAAGAGATGGAAATTGTTTGGATCTAGCGAGCTTGGCTAGATAAGAAAGAATTACATTAAGGGAGGCTTTCAAATTCACTTAAAGAATTTGGAATTTAGATTTGATATAGTAAGCAAAAATAAAAGTATTTATCTTTCTGGGTAGGAGAATATTTGCACGATTATAACTTGGCCAACTGATATAGCAAAATGTAACATATATTAAAAAGAAAACACAAGGTCCCAGTATAGAATGAAATTTAAAGATTTCTGTGTGCAGTTAGCATTAATTTAATGGCTAGGTGGAGAGCAGGAGGAGAGAAAGAGCAATTAAGGGGATATTTCATAAACTATATAAATATTTAACCAAAGTACTGTATATTTGAAACTAATAATAAAATTAATTTAAAAAAACAAAAATGAACAAAGATTTCTGTATAAATTATGATGGATTTGATAGTCAAATTTAAGTTGAACATTAAATTGAATCATCACATTTAAGCAGTTTAACTTAGTATCATCCTTTATCATAAGGATATTTTTAAGTATTATGAAAAAATTCTTATGAAAAATTCTATTTTTGATTAAATTTAATGTAAATATAATAGCTGTGATAAAAAACACTTCTCATGACTGTATCTGCAATATTTGAGGGAAAGGAGGTATACCTATTTTTTTTAAGTTAGTCAGTGTGAAGCTCTTTGCATTGATTTTACTCCAAGAATTCAGTCAAATGCTAAATCAAGTCAATAACAGATTTAGATCATGTAATTGCCTCATAGTTTATTTCCTAATTAACAAATCAGAAATTCGTTTTTAGGTTTGTAGGATCTGCTATATTTTACTGGTTTGTAGGATCTGCTATATTTTACCCTTTGGGTCCCAGATCACTGCACTTTGTGGGGGGTTTTCAATTTACATCTCTAGAAAACTGAAACATTTAATGCAGCTTTTTAAACTTTATTTATTTCCAACTACTTTTTTTTTTTGTACTAGATTGCTGCCTTTAATAGTAGAGACAAGTTGACAATTCAAATACCTTTACTTTCCTTATGGTTAAATATAAGCTCTATGCCACATGGGAACTAGCATGTAACTGGGAATTGTAAAGGACTTTAAAAATATAACACTTGTGGCAGTAAATATAATCACTCCAGTGGTGAATCCAAGGACAAACTACATTTCTGTCTCTTTACTCCCCAGTTCCAAGCACATGCCGTTAAAACAACACCAACAATGAAGACTGATCGAAATTTGTAGAATTTTAAAACTTTAGTAGGTTTGAACCCCTTGTCATGCTACAGATAATTTAGTGTTATCTGATTGCATATATATAGCCAAGTGAAAAAAGAAAATAAAAGCTTTTGGCTTGTTTTGAGGAGACATTTTCAGCAATTATCCCCATAGGTTATTGGCCCAAATCTTCTTGATGGACTGTGGGAATGTCATCAGATACTTATGCAATAAGGAGAGTTTAAAGAAGAAATAGTCTCAAGTACTCTATTTTGATTTGCAAACACTAAGACATGTTTTCTAAGTTTTATTAAATTTATTGGTTAATAAAATTGTATAGGTTTCAAGTGTACAATTCTATAATACATCATCTGTATACCCAATGTGTGTTTACCACCCAAAGTCAAACCTCCATAGGTCCCCATATATATGACCCCCTTTACCCTCTTTTAATTCCCCCCACTTCTCCTTTTCCTCTGGTAACACCATACTATTTTCTGTGTTTGTTTGTTTGTTTGTTTATTGCTTTCTATTTATATCCCATATGTGAGTTAAATCATATGGCTCTTGTCTTTTTCTGTCTGACCTTTTTTGCTTAGCATAATATTGTCAAGATCCATTCATGTTGTTGCAAATGTCAGTATTTCATCTTTTCTATGGCTGAGTAATATTCCATTGTATACATGTACCACATCTTTTTTTATCTAATCATCTATTGAAGAAGGACATTTTGGTTGTTTCCATGTCTTGGACACTGTGAATAATGCTACATTAACATAAGAGTGAATATATCTTTATGAATAAATTTTAAACAAATTTTTAATATTGGTATTTCTTTGGTGTACTCAAGTCTTTAACTCTAGGAGTCATTAAAGGTGTCCAAATTAAATTTATAAATAAAATATTTTCATAGAAATTTCCAGTTAAGCAATTGTTGGCATGGCAATTTGTGACACCCCAACACAATATTATTATAAATAACCAATTAAACAGCAAAAGAAAATTCAAGCAACTGTAATTTTCTTTACAACGTGGACTCATCTTATAAGTTCCACTATTCCTTCATACTATTCAAGTCTATAGACTAGTCGGGGTGATGTACCAGATAATCTTTGAATTGGGTACATGCTTTCACACCTTGGACCTTTGCTGTTAGCATTTGTCCTATCAAGGGAATCTTATTCCCATGTCAGCCTCTCAAAGTCTATACATCTTTTAATTCCTAATTAAAATACCATCTTTCCTGTGAATACTTTTAATTCTATTAGAATAAGATGTTCATCTAGCTTGACCTGAAATTATTTTGATGCCTACCTTGCATTTGCTATTAAAATTTAATAATGATGTTAGGAAGCAGATAATTTTTTACTCTTTTAAAAAAATCTCTTGTGTTTCTGATATCTAAAGATTTGTTTCTTGGACATGCAGTTGGTAAAAAAAAATCTGCTAGCTGGAAATCAACTTAACTTGTGTTAACAAGAACAAGAGACGTCTGAACAGTTACTTAACCTGTCATATATTGTGTTCTTTTCTGTTCCTCCTTTGGTTATAAGCTAGAAATGGAGCAACTGCTTACTACAGTATTTGTTGTTATTTTGTTTCTCACTTATCTCATGCTAGTAAGAGGATGGGCTTGTGGGTCAAACCAACCTGTTGCAGTGTACCAACTTTGCTGGTTGTTAACTAAAATTACTTAACTGCTCTGAGATCAATGTTTTTCTCTTACATAAAATGGGAGTTGAAAGAGTACCTATTTTCAAGGGTATTATGAAGATTAAATGCACAAATGCTGGTAAGTGGCTTCACACAGTGCCAGTACATATCAAATGCTATATAAGAATTATCTTCCTCTAAAGCTTTTGAGGGACAACTGAATATTCCAATTCTTCTCTGCCTTGCTCATGTTTTCAACTGTGCCCATTTCTAAATTTCAGATGCATTTTGCCTTAAAATCTCAGCAGGTAACAGATTCCCAAACCATGCAAACATTTTTTACCATGTGAAAATGGTAGGAAGAGGGACTGCCTATTAAATTTCATTAATTTCTTTTTTCTTTCCATAGATTTCTCTACCCCAGATCTAAAGATGTTAGGGAAATGATGACTGTGTTTGAGAGAATGGCAGATTAGAAAAACAAGGAGTTGGGGGTGAGCGATATTGTTGGAAACATACATGGAATCATGATTAGTTCACCTTAGTTTAAATCTAATATTTTTCTTCTCAAATGATTACATATTTTCCTACTTAATAATGACCAGTGCAGAAAGGCTATGAGACCTTTGAAGTGCAATTGATAAATTATCTCCAGACCTTGTAGAACTATCATCATCCAGCTGGCTTACTGCATATTCAAATTCAATTTGGGACAATAAGAAAATTGTAGCCATGTGTTGACTGTAGGGCTATTGTGTGTGTGTGTGTGTGTGTGTGTGTGTGTGTGCCCACATGTGTACACATAGGGTACATGTACATATATGATTGTTAGCAATATGTGTGTTGGGAAAATGGCCAGTTGAAGAAACTGAGCTTAAGTGAAACGTTCTCAACAGGAGGTTTCTATGATCCAGAAACCTATCTGACTTGAAGCTGTTAATTTTCTCTGGTATGTTCCAACACACTGCCAGAGACATATAGGATTTCTCCCTAGCGAATGCTATTATGCTATTTCTTATTCTGCTGTAAGAAGTAGGGGCGAAGATCTCAGGATCTTTGAGAATAATTATTTTTTTAGTCAGATCAGAAAAGACTGAATTTTTCTGTATACAGATGGGTATTTCTTTCATCCCAGTGGCCTTCTTTAAAAGCCCTGAGAATTTCAGCAAATGGTCTGTCCAGTCCTCCAGGTAGCTCACACAGGCATGAAACTGTGTTTTTGATATTGTGTTTGTTTATGGTGCGTGTGTTTGTGTGTGTGTGTGTGTGTGTGTGTGTGTGTGCGTGTGTGTGTGTGTGTGTGAGAGAGAGAGAGAGAGAGAGAGAGAGAGAGAGAGAGAGAGAGAGAGAGAGAATTTCATATACAATGAAATTGCTGTCTAACTTCATGGTAAAATCCACAGTTTGTGTATTAACGTTTCAGTTAAAAACATTTCTTTTTCTCTTCCTTCCCAAATTCACTCTTCTGGAAATTGAAAATTTACTTCTCTGCTAAACTGCAAGGCATGCCAAACCCCAAATAGCTCAGGGATCATAATTCAGAAGCCGATGGTTTAGTCTCATATGCAAAGTCTGTAGAAGTAACCACGGACCCTGGGATTAGTTTCCCAGGACAGCCAGGAAACCCAGCAGGAAGATACTCGCTTGTCTGAAAGAACTTTCTGAAGGATTGTCAGGTAACTGCTCCATATTTTAAACCATATAGTAATGCACGCTGTGTCCTTTCCGGATAGGCAAAATCTGTTTCTGCAAGGAGATAAGTGATTCCTTGAGAAATAACACTCGTTTCCCACCTTTTCTTAGGATTTAAGAGGATTGGACTAGGACTTAAAAGATTCAACTTCTCATCCCTGCTTAAAAGTTAACTAACTGTGACTTTGGGAAAATGGCACACTCCCGTAGCCTGTTTCCTCATCTGTAATTTGAGGGGTTTGGAACAAAGGAGCTTGGTGGCCTCATCCAGCTCTACAGTCTTGTGATTCTATGCTATGACTCCTGTCCTATCCCATACCTCTTCCCTCCAAACAGAAATGTCAGAAGGTACTTGTGTTTGTTTTGTTTTGTTTGTGAGCTGGCGTGCTTTTCATTTTATTATTTCCCCACTTAAAATAAAAGGAAATTCCACATGGTCTATAAAAAAGGTTTCATATTGAGTGCTGTGTGTTACAGCCCATTTTCCATTTTAATCCTCTAAAAATATCTGCTCATACAAAGCAAAATAGAATGTTAACAAAGCTTCTTCCTGTTACAAAGCTTCTCCATCTTGCAAAATTCTGAGTCGGCAACCCTCTAGCTACACAATTTTCAATTGCTAAAAGAGCTTAAATATAGCCTGACAACCAGGGTCTGGCATTATAATGCCATTATGACCTTTTGTTATGTCACCTTATGGTGCCTGAAGTTGGAGTGAGAAGCTGTGACAAATAATGGTATCTTCAATACTATGTGGATTGTCCCTCCTCTCAATAATTTCTCCTTGTGGGATAAAATGAGCTCATGCATTTTAAGTATATAAATGAAGACACTCCTAACAAGTAAATCTGTCTCAAATAAAAGAGTGACAGATGAGACATGGAACAATTAAAAGGCAAGTGTTTTGGTGGGAAGAATAGAAAGGAATGTAAAACTAAAGGAAAAAATGGTGATTAAAAGGTTTAAAGGTTAGAAGAAATATGAAGACTGGGCATGGCACGTGAGATAAGAGGGAAGTGGAAGTCATGGTTACATCAGGGCTTTTGAACTTGGATAACTGGGAGGAAGGGATGTCATTGACGTAGGTAATCTCTGTTGGAAGGAGAGTTCAAATTAGGACACAGGAAGTCTGAGGACTCATGAGGTGTCCAAAGGAAGAGGTTCAGCAAATCATTATACATGAGGCATTTGAGGCCTTTGTCTCATGTGATACACTTTAGTTCATATAAATCCTCCCAAAAAATTTTAAAAAGGAGGTGAATTTGAGATTAAGATACAAATTTTATCTTAAAAGTATGTAGTCTTATAACGTGTTTTTAATGAAACAAGCTGCCTATTAGAATCGGAACAAATACATAAAATATTAATAACTGATCTTTATTTTACAAATTATTTTACTTTTTAATGTTTTAATTGACCAACAACCTAAAAATAATATTTTTTTCTACTCCAGAACTAGTTTCTATTTTAAAAAACTCAATTTTGTTTGCCCAGCTATTTATTATATGAATCTATACAGCCAACACTGTGCTGAGGATACCGTGGAGTAAGAGAGAAATACCTGATTTGCCTTTGATATTAGGCAATTTAAATTCAGTTGAAGAAATCAGACATAGAAATAGAAGCCTAAGAACCAATAGGGTCAAATGCCATTTGTGTAGTGAAAATTTAAATGTATTTATCTTCAACAATCATCATCTAGGGATATTGAACTACACTGAATGAATTTATCAGGCATTTGAACATAGATTTCAAATCAGAACAAGACCAAACTCATCATCCACCCATTCTCTCATCTTCCCCTTATCTTGTAATTTCTCTTCCCATGAATATCCCCACAAGGCTCCATTCACCAAGTCAGAAGCCTAGAAGTCTGAAAAACTTAGAATGGCTCCACGCATGTGCCCACGTTTCTCATATTCGCCCTTGCCTCCACCCCTGGCCAATTTCATTAGCTTCTCTTGTTTTATATTTCTAAAAAGCTGCTATTGTTTTCATAATAAGATTCAAACAGAATGCTCTCTGTAGTCCTGGTCTCTCTCATGGCTTCCTCTTGATCTGTTTGTTAGGTTCTTTCCAATATGAGGTCCCTGGAATCTTCAGTAATACCCTGCTTCTAGTCTGCTTGGTTTTGCATCTTCTGGGACCAACAGTTCAGCATACTTCAATGGGCAAAATCTTAGCTGTCCTTTATGACCCCACTCAGGAGCACTCAGGAGCCATGTCCTCAGCAGACCTTCACCTGATACCCTCTCGCCCTAACTCTTGCCTCTCTTTAGCTCCACCTGGCCCCAAGCTTACCCTTGACAGGGCACTTAAACTGCTTAACGTAATGGCTATTTTTCTCACCTGCCCCATCATTGAGCTGTCATCTCCTGAAGGCAAATAGTGTCCCATATTTAAGAATTAATTATTGTGATTATACAATGTATTAAAACCCAGCGTCTTATGCAGTACCTATTAAACGACAGGTATTTAAAGATGGCACTGAATTGAAAACATTTAAATTTGGGGGCTCATTTTTTTTTTAAAACATTTTCTGTTTGCTGCCTTTCATATATCACTGTCATTTATATTGGGTATACATTTTTCTCTCAGCATTTTTTCCTTTTTTAAATCTATATTTATCCCTTTTTTTTGTTTGTTTTACTCTCCACCCACCCATGATGTTTCTTTGTTAAACGAACTGAACAACTTTCTTCTTCTTTCTTCTTTTCCATCTAGCTAAAATTTACCTAGTGTCTACCACGTACCAGATACAAAACTAGGAATTTTCACTGTTACTTAAACTTCATAACAACTCTGTGACGTAGTTCTGTTCTTTGCTACATTTTACCAGTGAGGAAAGCAAGGCCTAGAGAAGTTGATCATTTGAGCAAGGTCACACAGCAAGTAAGTGATAACAGCCAAGGCAAACTGGGTCCAGAACCAGTCTTAACAACTGTACTCTGCTCTGTGGGACTGAATCATGCTCCTTAATTTTGTTTAAAGTGATTTATTCTCTCTACCTAATCATAAGGGAGTAATGCTGTGGGTAGGTCCCAAATGGAAATGGAAAAATAATACAGAGAGGAAAAAATGTGTGAAATTTGAGGAGATTCTGAAAAAGCAATTTGAATGTATCTTAGTTCTGATCTAGTTACCAAAGAAATCTAAATCAAGGACTTCTGACTTAGGCGTTGTTTTGCCATATTAACTGATGGACAATTGTGCTCTGTGGGCTGAAATTGTGCAATACACATTTCTCATCCCAACATGCCTCCCATGCCCACTGTGTACCTCTCCTGTGGTTAAGCTTTTGCACAAACAGCACAAGCAGCAGACATTCATAAAATACCACACACACAAAGCCCACGTGCCTGCACAAACATACAATGCTCTCCTATTACTGGCACTGCTTGACGAATTAGCTCAATATGGCATTGTGTTGCATTTCTCCAGCTTCTAACTGAGCTGCATCTAGGCACAAGACCATGAATTAAACACTCCAGCACTGGATCTTTATTGTGTCAGCCACAAGTGATTCAAGTTAAATAAATTTGAGGATTTCGTATTAGATGTTTGCTGCCATCTCAGATATGTTAAGTGCTGTGTTAAAAATAAAATTCACATACTGTTGCATGGAATTTGTAGGAAGAACTGCTGACTGGTAGGAATCTCACACTGACATCACAAACCAAGGTCAGGGCTAAGTCTGAAATATATGTCCTGTGAGTGAGCTTCTTAGAGTAAGAAAAAATGGAGTTACTGTACTTTTGTGTTTTATTATACTGTGATTAATAAGGGTTGTAAGCCCTGGATGGCCTTCTTCACATCCAAATCCTTCTGTCACTGCAAATAGGAAAGAGAATACTTAAATTTTGGGAATTAAAATAGAGAAAAGCTGTTTCTTCTATGTGTTTTAAATAACAGGCAAATTGCACTCAATGTCAATGGGGACAAACTAAAATATAGTTAATGCTTTATATCCAAAGGCTTGTACTCTAAGGAGAAAAGGGTTTATTTTGGTTCATTCTGGCTTCAGCCTAAAGAAATAGAGTGGCTTTGTTGTGTGTCTATGGCTTCACTAACCTAAATGTCACAACATATAAGGTTGGGGCCTGACCTCACTTATCAGTTTTCTGGTTTCAGTTTATAGGTAAATAAATGAGATGATAGGAGTTAGCAGATGAATGAAGTTTCATAAATTTAAAAAAGCACAACAAAGTTAGTGTTGTGGACAGGGGTTGCTACTGTAAATTGCCATAAATATTTTAATACGAAAAATTTCAAACCTACAAAAGGATAGAGAACAATATAATGAATTCTAATGTTCTCACTAACACCAGGCTTTAACCATTATCAACTCAGCGGCACATTCATTTCATTCATATTTCTATCCACTGTCCTCAACCCCCAAGCACTGTGTTGAAATTTGTTTATCAGATGTCATTTCATTTTATCTGTAAATATTGCAAAATGTGTCTCTGAAAAATACAATATTCTAACACTGAAAACAATAACTAGTTCTATAATTTACAGACAGGTTTCAAATATTCCTCATTACCACATAAAGATTTTACAGTTTGTTCTAATGAGGGAAAATGATACTTTAAAGATATATAACATATAGATTGCTTCTCTATACCTATTTGTTGAAGAAATCAGGTTACTTGTAATGCAGGATTTTCCACAACCTGAATTTTGACAAGAATGACTTTAACACTACTTTTGAGTTATTTTTATTTTAAAAAAGAAGGAAGGGAAAAATTGCTTTCTTTTATAAGATTCATCACTTTAAATGAAAAAATAAAGATAATTTTTACCTTACACTAGATATATGTCTTACTTGTCTCCATTGAAAAACATTTTCCTCTCTAATTATGACCAAAGAACATTATGAAATAAGAGTAGAAACTTGTCAGTTATGAGAGGCCAAATAGCCTTGTTTTCACTGATTCTTACAGTTACGGAGAATCTAAGGAGCAGTCTGTTTAATTGCCTTTCACTATTAGAAAAACTGAGCCTCAGAGAATTCAAGGTAGATAATTATTTTTAAACTTTGCTTTTTAGAGGTCTAGAGTTTCTCGAAGATGACTCAGATCCTCGAAGATGCTCTAGGATGCTCTTCGTAGGCTCTGATGTGAAAATGTGATGGGGGTGGTGGTAGTGGGGGTGGTGTGCAGAATCTGCCTTTTGGTTCTTCATTGGCAAGGCTGACCTCTGTTCAGGGCTATCCATGGTTCTGTTGCTTACTTCTCAATCTGTGTAGTTTAGTGTAGAATAATGAACAATATAACTTGATTCATGAGTTTGAGCTGGATTCCACACTCATGAATAACTACCCACTCTCTTTCAATTCCAGATTCCTCATATGAATAATCTATGTAGTACAATAGATTGTATTACATTTTGAATAATCTCTAAGGGAGGGTTGTACTTCCCAATGCCATTGACATTAGACTCGAACTTGGCACTTTGCTGTTTCCTTTCTGTAGATGGTGAATACATCCCACTGAGCACTCAGGAGCTGACATATGACTTGCTTTGACCAATTAAATATGAAGAGAATTGAGCTGTGTTATTTCTAAGATGTGGTGGTTCACCATATCTTTCCTTTCTCTTTTTGGAAATAGCAGTATTCCAAATAGAGATGCTATAGCCACAATTGATTTGCAAGGACATGTAGAGTGAGCAAGAAATCAATATTAGTTCTGGAAAGTCACTGGGACTTGAGGGTAGTTGAGACTGCAGCATAACTGTCTGTCTTGCTTGATAAAGATGTGAAGGAAGCTCTATTACCCAGGGCTGTAGTGAAAATCAAATACAGCCACATAATTGGAAGCTTTTAAGTCAATGTGAAACATCTACCTCCTCTGTACATTATTTCTTGAATGTGTATTTTATATCCTCAACTAGAGCATAAGTACTGCAAGAAAACTTCAAATTATACTGCATTTTGATAGTGTATAATTTATGGCCCGAATAATACTTTGTTTGCTGAGTGTTTAAAGTTATAGTTGTGTTAAGGGTGTGACTCTGACAAGTATAAGCTCTGTGAAATTAGGCAAATCACTTAATTTCTCTGAGCCTCATTATAATTGCTGCCTTGCCCTGCTTTTGGCAGCAAGAACTATAACTATATAGAAATATTTGTTAACTCCTCAGAACCACATCATTTAAAAAAATTATATAGTTTTTCTTGCATGTTTTAAAGACTGGTCGGGTTAGGTCCTCCATAGTATTTTTTTTTTCATATTTAAAGTCTTCCGTTTTTATATCAGTATAATTTTTGTGTTAAAAAATTCTCAAGAAAAAGTAACTAGAAAGGGAAAACATTTAAAAATTGAAGTTGAAGAGCAGGTAAATTTTTAAAAAGTTGCATATTACTGGTTATAAAAAATATATAATACAGTAAATTTTTTATGGGACTAAAGTTAAAATATGTAGAGTATTAAATACTTTTATAATGCTAAAATATATGTCTTAGAGAAGCAGAGAGTCACTATTCTTACCGATGAAGTCATGTCTATTTTACATCCCTGTAGGTACTTCTGACATTTGGATATCTGTCTTTCCAACAAAATGTTGTTACAATTTATCAAAACACCAAAAGTTATATTTAGTTCATACTTAAGAAAAAAAAAATGAAAGGAGAAGAAGTAAAAGAAAAAGATTATTATGTTTGTCAATTTTATTTTATGGGGGCGAGTTTAATATTATGCGAGTTTTGAAAGTGGTGTTTCAAACTGAGTTTATCTCTGGAATTGGAGCAAAGCCAGTGTGCAATGCCTGCCACTGACACAGATGTTGAGAAAGCACATGAACAACACAATCTCCATGTTGCCATGGAACTTACTTGGGGTTGGGGAAGGGGAGAGTTAAAAATAAAAATATATCTTATCTATGGTAAGTGCAGAATGCAGATAATGGATGGCTAGGAGAGGCATGGGAAGGAAGGCGGGGCCAGGGGACTGCTCCACTGAGGTAATGTTTGATCAGACATGTGAGGCAGTGATGGACAGAGGGAATGGAGAAGAGGAAATATTCCATGCAGAGGAATTAACAGTAAAATATGTAGCAATGCTTGGCGAATCTGAGGAGTAACAAGGAGACCAGATGGCTGGAACTGAGTGAGCAAAGAAGAGTGACAGGACTCAAGTTCAAAGAGATAGCACAAGATGAGGTGACTAAGAGAATTCAAGTTGATTGTATGGATTTAGAATTAAGTGAACTGGGCAGCTTTTCTGAGCAAAGAAATGATATGATCTAATTTAACTTTTGAGGAGATCACTCTGGCTGTTTTGTTGAGAATAAATTTCTGGGGGCATTGAAGTAAACAGAGAGGTGAATGAGGTGGCTTTTGCAATAGCTGAAGTGAGAAATCTGGAGACTTGGACAGGAGTGATTATAGTAGAGGTTGGAGAAAACAGTCAGATTCTGGATATATTTTGAAGGCATAGCAAACACATGAAGCTGATGAGTTAGATCTGGGATTTAGAGAATAAGAAGCTGATGACTCCAAGTGTTCAGGCTTGAGCAGCTAGAAGAATGGAGTTACCACCTACTGAGCTACAGAAGTTCAAATGGGCAGCTTGAGGGAAAGTCTATTGTGTATCTCTAGGAGCTGGAATTTTAAAGTGACATTCCCCAGGCAGTGCATTTGCATGGTGTGAAGTTTCAATAGCACTCCTGCTCCATGTAAAATCCTTTACTACTAATCACAGTGTGCTCTCATTTCTGAGTGGCTTTTTTTTTACATGAGAATTTTATAACAAGATCTAACACTCAGTATATCTCTTAATCCGACAAATTGTCATTGTTCACTATGCTGTGTCAAGTTGTAAATTTCTACTTACTACTGAGCATTCATTTGTTTCTTCATCCTGATTGTAAATATTTCAAAATATGAACAAGTCTTATAACTCTGTTTCTAATTATATGTCGAATATTTCTGACCACCTAGTCTTGGCTCGTCCATGCATATCCCAGTTTAAATCAAACTTGTTTATCTCTGGAAAGCATCACATATTTTTAACTAACAGAAGCACAATGTTACAGAGCATCCTTCTGCTATGATCAGAAGACAAATTGAGGGGATGTGGTTCAGGATAATGTTGGTTGATGAGTATTTCAAGCTACTAAGCTTCCTTTTCTTTATGCTTCTCTTTTGTCTACTTTCTTACAAGATTCAATCTGAGGTTAGATTTTGTAGTTAATAACAGCAATAATAAAGATAACGATGTTCATCATTATTATAACACAATATAGCAGGGCCAAGGAGAGTGTGATGGCACTATAACTATATCTGTATCTCAGAAGTGATTGCAACTTCTGAATTTTGCAGAAAAGGTTCTTTTATTCAAGGAAGAACATATTTAAAGATTTTGGATATGAAAAGGTTAGCACCCCAATCATGCTCCAGACCCAGGCTCTTAGTAATTGTTTTTTTTATTTGCTTAGAGCACTGATCCCCCCAGATATATTTTTCTCTTCACAGCTCAGGTGACACTGCCCCTCAGAAGAGGCCTTTCTTAATCATCTTACATAAGAACATCTAATCACGCTTTCCTAATCCTCTGTATTTTGTATTATTATTTTCATTAGTACTTATAAACACCTGCTACTATACATTTGTTGTTTGTGTTTTACCTATCTTTCTCCCTGCAATATCAACTCCTTGAGAGTGGGGTTTGATCTGGTTTATGCATTGCTGTATGCACCAGTCCCCAGAAAAGTGTTGATTTAACTAAATATTTGATGAATGAAGAACAGAACAAAAGACAAGGTGTAGGATGCTTTAGTTAAGAAGCTGTAAACTGCTTTGAAAAAAAACAACCAGTTCTATTGTTTATTGGAGGGATGAGGAAGGTATGATTTGAATATGTGATCAATTGCCTTCCTGGGGGCAGCCTTGGCATTAGTGTTCAATTATCTTTGAGACTGAAGGGAGCAAGATGTGATTTCTTCCTTGCAGTGCTGGCTTCTAAGACAGGTAAGGAACTGTGCATGAAGGAGATGTTTGGTTCAACTGACTGCTACTCAAGTCAGTTGACATGTCAGTGGCTCTTTGGTAGCCAAGAAGCTCTTAAATTTGAAGTCCCCATTCTCACTCAACTTAATTTCTTTTGTGCTATCATTGTTTCCTATGTTAAGCCTTGGCAAAATTTCCTGCAGGTTTTTCTTTAAAGTATAGCTGTATGATCATGTGTGTCTCCACCTATGATCCATTTCCCAGCGACAGTACAGACGATGAAGAGCCATACTTAATCGGTTCACTTAATGTGGCCTGAGCTGTGTTCTTGGCTCATTTCACTCTAGTTTGGCGAGACCAAAGCCTCCTTTTCTATATTCTTTTTTACTTTCTATAAATTCTTGGTAATCATCAATATTTTTCTGTGTTATGATTTTACACATATTATTTCCATGACTCCTCATTCATTTCTCTTCTCAATTAAATTGTTTTAGGCTAATAGCTCTTAACAAGAGTAGGTCAAGCAACAAGAAGCCAGGCTAGGGAATCAGGGACCATAGGAATGGATATAGCTAGAGAGAGCTATTGTTTTTCATGTAATTTCCTATACTAAACTATCGTTCACTGTAACGTTTGTTGGATACTACTAGCCTGCTAACCAGTAAATAAAAAGGAGAAACTGTGGCCCCATTTTTGGTCAAATTACTAAATGAAGAGTAGTTAAGTGATAAGTCAGATAGAAGTGAATTCAAAGATGCATAGAAAATTAGATGACAGAAGGAGGAATGAAGTGGAAATTATAGCAGTGTAGGCACTGGCTAAGGGTCCTAAGATGTATTTATGGGAGGGCACAAAACTGGTCAACAGGGAATAGGGGACTGAGAAATTGAGGATGGAAGAAGTAAGGGACAGTCAGGTTACAAAAATTGGTCATTGCTCTATTTACTACTCTGTGCCAGTCATTGTATTGAATATACTTTATGTGTTTTTTATTTAATTTTCAGTAATATCATGAAGTAAATTCCCTACTCAGTGCTGCCATCTCTGTGGTAATTAGGACAGGCATAGAAACATGGAAAATTTTTATCTTTTCAGGTTTTTATCTGTTTGGTTGGCATTTTCTTGAGCTGTCTAAGAATGGACATGGTCTTCAGGAGTAAGGAAACTCATCCTTCTTGGCTTGCCCAATAGCCACAAGAAAGTCACCTTCCCAATGAGAAAACATAATTACTTTGGCATAGGACAAAGGCTAATACATCTCTTTTGACCATGGAGATCTCATCTATGCATAGTATTTTTTCATATATGCAAATAATTCCAATGAAGTAAAAGTTGGAAGCACAGTGGTCTGAAGTGTCTTGTGCATTTTTAACAAGAAGGACTTGTAAAGGGTTTGGCAAAAAAATAGATTTTACTACTTAGATACACTCTCAGATTTTCACAATGGTTGTACACAATCCAAAAAAGCATTTAAAACAATGAATATTCAAGTACATTAGCTTAATTTGACAGAAAAGCAATACAAATTGAATAGAATTGAGGCATTTGGGTCTAGAATTTGGTCTCTGCTCCCATTTATTTATATGATTTGCCCCATTTTCTTTGTCTTCTCAGCCATTTTTTAACTTTCATTTTACTTTTTTTTGTTTATTTTAGAATGTTTTTGTATACTTAATATTGGTTATTCTCCATTGATTTTACACTCTTTATTTATTTGTTCCTTAATTAAACATACTGCCTCAAATCACTCTCTCTAGGCCATGTTGGTGATTAAGGAGCCTAGAAATAAAATTCTTCTTCATTCATTAGTCTGTGTTCCTATTCAATCAGAAGAAAAGTAGCCTTTCTTTTCCCTCTCTTCCACATTTCTTTCTCTAGTTCAGAGCCAAGTATAACATTTCAAAGTCTATGAAATCAGCTGGATAAGTAGAGAAAAGGTCAATGAATTTATCAGAGTTGGCATGTCAGCTTTTTAAGATACATTTCCTACTATGTTCTCTCTTTCTCAAAACCCAAATATGTTCCCTAAAGGATTAATATTTGAATAGAGCTTGGGTGGGGGTAGATTAAATAACCTCTAACATTTCTTTTTAACATTAACTATGTATTTTAAGATTCTGTGATGCTTAGTGATTATTTGAAAGAACACTAGATACTATGTAGATAAATAAAAGAAGTTTTGTTTACACTTGAGCTGAATATGGGTATTAAGGAATTAAGCTAGAAGATCCTAGTTTCCTTCTGTCTTGTGACTCCATCATCCTTTAGGATATTTGACTACTTGTATTTAGGTAGAAAGTAGCAGAGAGGTATAGAGATGGTATATATTATTTTCACTCAAAATCTGTTAGAAGAACTAGCTACAAGACACACTGAGATGCAAGTACTACTGGAAAGCACAGCCCCCGGCTAAGTAGCTGCTTTCTATCAACCACTCTAAACTATAGAAGCAGGATACAAATCTGTGGACAGGTTGCTTTCTGTAACATATGATTTATGATTTGGGGGTTTAAATTAGAAAAATTATTTTTCATTAATCTAGAAGGTAATTAAAGATCGATGAAAAAATTAAACCCAACTCCATTTTTAATGGCATAAATTTATATTAAAATCTTTCCTTAGAGGGGAAAAAAAAGGAAAAGAATTAACACATGTTTTCTGTAAGATAGAGAAATAGATTTAAACCAAGGAATCGTCCTCAAACTCTGTCACAAATTTATAGGGTAATTTAGGTTTGGTGATTTATATTCTTTGATATTTAATTTTTAAATCAAAAAAGTAAATTTTATAATGTTCAATTTAAATGCAGGAAGACATAAAAAATAATTTAGAGAAAGATCACACTCAAAAAATATATATACTTAGAATTGTGTATACCAGGGCCTACTAGAATGACCAGTGTGACCGTATGTCACCAGTTGATTAAGAGAGACATTAGAGTGGATCCTTCAGAATGGGTCTCAGCAATATAAACAGAAAGAAAGAATAAACATAAAAAATAAACATAAAAAGAAAGAATCCACCAATGTTTAAGCAATCAATGGTCAAGACCTTAAGATCAGCTCATCCTGCAATTCATAAATAAAACCTGCAAATATTAGCACTGGCCTTCAGCTATAATAATATAAAAACATTACCATTTTATGTGGGTTTTCCTTAACAGTGGCAGCTTTTAGGAATAATATTAAGGTATTCCTAAAAATATAAAAGGACAATAAAACTGCTTTTTGAAAGTAAAACTTTAAGATTATAAACATTGTTGAGATATATAATAGTTTAAAGGGATGGTGTTATTTTCAGCCCTTTAAGACTTACATGTATCTCAGTCAAAGATGTTCAGATCACTAAAGAAAGACTATGCTCATCAAAAATGGAATTGGACAGACATGGAAGCATAGAAGAGGGAACTAGAGGCAGTGTGCTAGGTTTCAGCAAAGCACTGGCAAGAGCGAGGGCTCTGTCTTTAGTGATTCTAGTGGGCAGCATCCTGCCTGCAGCCTGCACACTTCCATCATACCCTTCCTTCTAGGAGGGACAAATAGTGACACTACCCCTGCCTTCATACTCAACAAGAAGTCATCTAAGTCAGAGCTGTTTTCTAGGTAATTTATGAGAATGAAATACACTGATCTGCTGATGTTCATATTCTGGGCTTTGAGATAGTCATATTTCTCATTATAAAACAATAGATTTTTTTCAGACTTATAGATCAGTCTTGGTTGATGAGTGCATTCTTAGTGTGCTGAACAAATAAAATCCAACCCTACAAGTTTGAGGGACAGATTCTGGCCTGAGGTAAATCGATTACGTTAAAAAATGACAATTTCCCATGTAGGCATTCTGGGAGATAATATACTTGCTTTCCTTGAGATTATTAAAATTTCCTTTGTATCACTGCAATAGCATAACCATTAAATTTTTATTTTTAAGTTTTAGAGAAATCTTAACTCTCACTTAATACCCAGGTCAATTTACTGAAATAAAAAAAAAAGAAAAGAAAAAGAAAATCTAATAATTTCAATTGAATAGATAAAGAATGCCAATACATATGTTGCCAATTTTACTCCTCATTTCATTTAATTTTAGTCTTTAAAAAATGTAAATTATCTCGAGACAATATTTACCAACAAATAAGTTAATGAATATATTTTATAGACCATGTTAAAGTAGACAGTAGCTATAATTGTATCATTTTGCCCACTTTACTCTATAAAGAAATGTTTCATTTATTGCCAGTTACCTTGCTTAGTGAAAAGAGAGCATATGCATTAAGCAAAGTTGTTAATTTTTAGCAAAACCATTATTGTATCAGTGAACGTAAATATTTTTGTAGTGGCCCTTTCTGTGTTGAAATAGAAGCATACCTTCTGAGTTATAGCAGGATTTGATTACAGATGCCTTTACATGTCAGAGACCTCATGTGGTTCAGGGACTACACTGGATTCTGAAGCCTGAGTTCATGTCAAGGAGGAGGAAGAAAATCTGAGCAAACATTGTATATTATAAAAGGCCTGCACTGAGCAGAGAGCTCTCATGTCAGCAGTGAGCATGTGCTCCAGACAGAGCATGGACCTGTGCCCCAGTCCAATTATCCTTATCGTTAGTGGGAATCTAAGTCCCTCTGACTTTTCATCACTTCTAGTCACCTAGGAGACCCACGTAGGTTCATTTGCCAAGAATGTCAGAGTTTTCATTTTCACGCTGATGGAAATCAAACACGGTCACTATCCATTCCATCAAAAACACTGATGAGGCCAGCATCAGATCAACAGTGGTCAAAGTATCTAATGGCTGTAATTTCCATGACCATTTCAAAACTCCACTTAGTGTAGGGAATTCACACTTACTCTTAATTACACAGTAAACACAGCAAGGTAGCCTTCAGTTGGGTGTGAAAAGTCTCAAATTCTAGCCTAGGTTGTGCCTTTTTTTTGTATTATCTATAAAATTAGCTGCAAATTATTTTGGGTTCTCAAAATTTTCACCATTAAGAATCCCTGCTATTTCCCTTTCTCCATGATTTGAATAAGCTTGGCTACCAGAATTTACTAAGAGGAAGCTGTGTGGGAGGTGAGGGTTGGGGGAATAATATTATCTGCCATACCAGACACTATATATATCCATTACCTACTTTCATTCTTATGGCTACTCAGTGAGGTAGGTGGGCTTATCTCCAGTTATAAGAAAAGAAAACCAAGTTTCAGAGGGTTCTAAGGGTAAAAAGCCAGTAGGTACTGCTAGGGCTTTGTAACTCTGAATCCATACTCTATCGATACTATAAATTTTAAAATGAATTATTAAGTACTTGTCAAACAATTTTATATTTCATGATCAAAGACAGGTGTTATCATGATTTAGAATTGTTCAACATGTGACAATGAATTTCATGGTAAGAAGGAAGCCTAAATAATTGCATATGCTAGATCTAGAATTATCGGAGCAGGTAGAGATAAATAAGGAAAGGAAAATGTCACAAATGAGAATAGTTAAGGGGACATCCTGTTTTAAAAGTAGGTATCCATAGTTTAAGGTGTGAAATAGAGTAATTACATGATCTGATTAGTGTTTTAGAAAAGATGATGGAAAGAAAGAGGCTAACAGTTAGTCTTCTAGTTCAGGACAAGTGGTAATGAGATTCTCAATAAATCCTCAGTCTATACAAACTTATCTGGGGAAAAATGTGCTCATTGAGTTAGGTATTTGAAACACTAAAGCAGCTTACAGTAAGGATGATTGGCTAAAACACTAAACAAAATTTTTAATTATTAGATGATTATAGAATCATAGGAAGAAGTAAAAACATGTACAGAAAGTATTGTAAACACTTCACTCAGCCTCTCTTAAAGTTAATACATTGTAAAACCATAGGTAATACTCTTATGAAAGAAAAAAATGCTTATCTCTACTTAATACTGTATACCAAATTGATCATAATTCAAAAGTGATCATAATTTTATAATAACCAATAATATTATAAAACTACTAGGAGAATATAAGTATATAAGAATATATTTCTCTTGAAAAATATTTCAGATGTTACATAAAAAGTAAACACGTAAAGGAAAAAAAATAGATTATAATATATATATATATATATATATATATATATATATATATATATATATATATTAAAGTTATCTATGTTAAAATGTAAATAATCCATCTGCCCAAAACCTATATGTGATATTTCAGGCCATATCATATGCGATTTCGAAGTCTTTACCTGGCAGGTCTCATGGGGGAAAGTGGTCCTCCACACACAGACAACTCATTATAGTCTCTTAAGAAAGTTGCAGTCAAAGAATTAGGCTCTGCTGGCTGGCTATATTCCTCCTGGACCTTACATTTTAGATAAAAATGTCAGCCATCATCTAAAACAATCTTCAAGTTGCAAAGGTACTACAGAAGGGAATTTCATCACATGTTCAGAGGCCATGGTAGAGGTTGTTTCCAAGATAGAGAAGTTAAGTAATTTCTCTCTCATGGTATCTTCCCTTAAGAAACTTGACATGTCATAGAAAAAAAAGAAGAAGAGAAAAGGGAAGACTATGCCAGGCAATAGGGACATAATACACAAAGGCTTAGTGTTAGGAGGGAGCATGGAGGATGCCAGTGAGGGGCCAGGTGATGTTCTGGAACACAGAAAAGGAAGTGGAATAGGTTTCAGCAAGTACAAGATGGTGTTCAGGAGGTAGACAGTGGCCACAAGGAAGCAATAAGATATGTTCATAAAGCATAGATAAGAAGTCTCAGCATTTTCTAGCAGGTAAAAAATAGGATCAGTTTTGAGTGGCCATTGGAGATTACTGTATTCCAAAGACCATAAAAGGATAAAGCAGTGAGATCCACATGCATTTTCCATAATACATTATGGATGCCTGTTGCTCTGGATCCCCAATTAAATGAACAGATGTGGTTGGTTTACTGTAAACAATAATCCCTGCTTACTCATGATTTCACTTTTTGAGGTTTCAGTTACGCATAGTCCAAAAATATTCAATAAAAAATTACACATGAATGATTTATAAGTTTTAAAATGCTCACCATTCAGTAGCTTGATGAAATCTCGTGAGTCCTGCTCTGTCCTTCTGTAGGGATGTGAACGTCCCGTTTATCCAGTGTCTCTACCTGTAGATCCTTTCCACCTGTTAGTCATTGAGTAGCCATCTTGGTTATCAGATCGACTGTTGCGGTTTTGCAGTGTTTGTGTTCAAGTAACTCTTATTTTACTTAATAATGGTCCCAAAGGGCTAGAGTAGCATTGCTGGCAATTCTAATATGCCAAAGAGAACCCACGAAGTGCCTCCTTTAAGTGAAAAGGTGAGTACAGTACAATAAGATATTTTGAGAGACCCTAGTCAGTTTTTATTACAGTATATTATTATAATTGTTTTATTTTACTATTTGTTATTGCTGTCAATCTCTTACTGTGCCTAATTTATAAATTCAGCTTTATCATAGGTGTAGCTGTGCAGGAAAAATCATATATATATTTAGTTCTGTATTATCTGTGGTTTCAGATCTTGGAATATATTTCTCTCGGATAAGGGTGGGGGGCGGGGCTGTTGTAATCAAGTTTTAAGATGTAGCTTGTTATCCAAAAGGCAGATCAGTTTGTGTCACTTCCTTGCAGAGAATTGACTATTGATTCCCGAGCAATCTTAGAGTAAAGCTTTTGTTTTTTTTTAGCTCAGCATCAATGGCTATAATGATATGTGCCCTGCTTACTGTTCTCGAATCATCTGCCACCCATTCTTTATTTCATTCACACCACGAAGATAGTTTTCCTAGTGCGTCAGCCTTTCCTTATAGGTAGGACACCAAACTCTTGTAAATATGTCTACTCCGCCCCACTTTTCCTAAGAAATACTTAGCCGTCCCTCAGTTTAAGTAAGTCTACTCTTAAAAGCTTTTTAATAATCTTTTTTTCACCTCGTCATCTCAGGTCTACCTCTGTTTTCTTTCTTTACACATTGCATCTAATAATTTTTTTCTCTCTCCAAATCTGTGAAGTCATTCAAAATAGTGTATATTTTTATATTTGTTTTAGTATTTGTGCTTTGCATGATGGCTCCTACATATTTTAAGTGAATGAAGAATATTTGCAAATACCGTGAATTGTTTTTGAATAATTATATCTAAGTCTGCTTTAATCATTTTCTTAAACTGTATGAATATTATGTTTTTTTATATCCATGCTCAGATTTAGGGTTCTGGAAAAAAAGGCCATGTTAGCCTCATCTCTGTACTCCCAGTCAGCATCCACCATAGATTATCACATACAGTCCATGTTCTTCAATTATTTCTTTCTTTTGAAAAACACAAAGGCAGAGATTTAAGTGTGTGTGTGTGTGTGTGTGTGTGTGTGTGTGTGTATGTGTGTGTGTGTGTGTGTTTTGCATTTGATATTTTACTAAATTCTTCTCATATCTCTCACTCATGGGTTGAGTCTCCACCCCAGAGCATATTTTCCTATTCCCACAGTAAAGCTGAAATGGAAATTTAACTCAGATTTTGTTCTTGACATCCCTACTTAGGCTGTTCTTAATAAAGGCAGTTGTTATTTCTAAGCCAATTGTTGTAATTATATTTTTGTTGGCTTTCTTCATTATATTTCTTCTCCAGATGGTCTACTATTTAGATTTTTGGCTTCTCTCCTAATATCAAACTATAGGAATATTACACCATCTTCCTTTAAAAACAAATCTCAATTGGTTTCTTATTTGCCAATGGCTAGAACTTTGAAAGTCCTCCTCCCGGGGCCCTTCATATCTCAATGATTTCATTATGTAAGAGAACCCCATGGGAGATCCAGTTTTTCATTTCAGTCTGAACAATGTTCTGGCAAAACTCTGATACCATGGATTAGATTTTTGACATCCTTAGTTTAATATAAAACATTAGAAAACCATTCTCTGAAAATTCTGCTGGATTGAAACTCGTGAACTACCTGACTCATGACAACATTGACTGGAAAATAAGGACATTTTTTTACAAAATAAGTAAGAATAGCAATGTGCAATGAGAAGCTTTCAAGAGTTCACAAGTGAAAAAAAAAAAAAGACATTTTTGGGTATATATCTAACATTTAAAGGATGTCCAAGTCCATGTTCATTTGTTTAACACAGGAAGGCCAATACGTACATCTATTCTTTGTGCTTCAGTTTCCTTTTCTTTTAAAATAGAATAATAGTACATATTATCTCACTGTTTCCCCTGAGGATGCAGTAAATCAATCCATGTAAAGTGTTTAGAAAAGTGCCTGATTAACAAAAAAAAAAAAAACCCTCAGTAAATGTTAATTATTATTATTAGTAATATGTATTGATATATTACACTAGCATTAACTATTAGTCATAGTCACAAAATTATTAAGTGTTCATAAATGTGATTTGTCTTTTGTGATACTTTCCTGTCTCTCTTATAAAGAAAATAAATAGTAAGAACCACAATCACATGTAGTTTTTTACATAGTCAGCTATTTTAACTTAGTCCCTGGACAGAAATGATTTAGGGTTAAGTGCTGCTCTGGGTGAGCATTTCAAACCTTAACAATTTAACTGTGAGAGGATAACTGAGAAGTAAATATAAGTTTCTGGCAGGAGAAAGAAAGAAGGAATTGAGAGGGTAAAGTAAGAAAAACTCTTGTGGCTTATAAAGGAAAGGTACATCAGACAATCTGGGAGAAGGTTTGCTTGTCATTGCTCGTAACATCCTGGCACTCCATGATTTCACTTCAGAAGCAGCCGTCTTCATGGCTTGAGGTGACTTTCTGTCATTCAAAGAGATGATTCTGTGTGGGTTGTCACACAGGTGGATGACTGTCATTTTGTGTAATAGAATATAGTATAGGTAACTATAATGGTGAATATGGTGAGTCTACTCCAGTTCTATGTACCAGCATACATTCTGCCACTAGTGTGGGGTCTGACCCATTTATTGATCTGATAATCAATACTTGTGAAATGGAAGGGTAAAAGCATGAATGTAAAAAGGAATAAATACTGTATATCTAAATATTTATGTGTTACAAATTAAAACCGTAGAAGTGTAGATGGTGGTACTGTACCTTAACTATATCATTCAAGAATTAAGAAAATCCTTACGCTCAAGCTGTGTCCCAGGCCAATAAAATAAAAATCCAGGCATCAACCTTATTTTTAATAATCTTTCCAGGTGTTTCTACCAGATAACCCATATTGACAACCACTGGCTGTACTCATTTTTATATCCATTAAATTATCCATGATATTGTATGCAGTTGTATTTTATTTGTTCACATTACCTTATATATTCCATTGAATAGATATGTTACAATTTTGTATTTATTTTACTACATATTATTATTTGAGTAGATTGCATTTTGGAAGTATTGTGAATATGTACTGTTGTAAATATTCTTTTGGTGAACACGTTTCTGTGGAGTTTATTTATTAAGAGGGGAATTTCTGGTTCAGAGGTTCAGTACATATTTAGCTTTCTTAGTGTATGCAGTTCAGTGGTGCCAAAGTAAGGTCTGGAAAGTCCCAAATTTGAGAGCTAACGATTGCTGGGTGGGTTGGCAGGTCACAGATATGGAGATAGTGGCTGTCACATTGAGGAGCCAAGTTGGTTTAATTTACTAAGTAATCGATGGTCAAAGAAGATCTTTAAGAGTTAAAGGACATAATCAGAATTATATTGAAATATATAATTCTGGCAGATATGTGAAAGAAGAATAGAGAGGAACAACCAGTTAGGGTACAACTACATTTGTCTGGAGAAGAAAGGTAGTCAAGACACAAAGGAGGCAAAGCTTTGAGAAAATCTTAGAAGGCAAAATAAGGGCTTTGGCAATTGCTGGAATTTGGGGAAAGGTGAGTAATGGAGAAGAGGGAGGTTGGGGAAAGGTGAGTAATGGAGAAGAGACCAAAGACTCCCTACCTTGTAGCTCGGACAGCTGGGTAGGTTCAGGTGTCTAAAAAAGAAGCAGACTATACAAGGAATATAATTTCTAGAAGAAATTAGTAAATATAGTTTTGGACATGTTGAGTTCAAGACATTGGATGCACATCACAGAAGTCTAGCAGGTATTTGAATATAAAAGTTGGAAGCCAAACCTCAAAGACTGGCTAGAAATAGAGATTTTAGAATCATTAGTACAGGTTTGTTTCAGAAACCATAAAGGTACTGAGGTGACTTGAATAATGACAGAATCAGAAGAGCAACGGGTTCAGGGTAGAAACCTGAAGAGCCACAATGTTTACTGGATGGGCAGGAGGGGAGGCATCCATGAAGATGGAGAGGCAGCTATGGGGTGGAAGCAAGAGGATAAGCTGAGCATTTTCAAGAAATGAATGTATCAACAAGTGAAGCAGAGAATGGATTCATGAAAGGTGTGTACTGCAAAGTGGCTGTTGGATTTGATAGCTGGGAGGTTACTGCTGACTTTAGTGACAGCAATTTTGCTTGAATTGAGGGGGCTGAAAGAGAAGAAAGATTTAAGTGGAATGGAATAAACTTCGTCCCTTTGTGGAGTTTGCATGAGAGAGGCAGAGGAGAGTGTGGATGTAGTTAGAGCAGATGTGTGATCAAAAGAAGTCTTGTTTTGCTATTTTTTATCTTTTTATTTTAGACAAGATGGGAGACATGTGGGTGCTTAAAATAATGAAGGGAAGGTATGAGCCAGAATTGTGTGAGAAACTAAAAACACAAGAATGTTAGTTGGAGGGGCTGAAGAAACGGTCATCAAAAAGAAAGCCCTGACAGTTAGCATTGCTGTCATTATTTAATTCTTTCATTTTACGATGGTCTCCATTGGTCTCAATTCTGTATGGGGCTGACTTCACTCATGTCCATTACCTGAACTGGCCCATGTTAGATGCTATAATGATAATGATATTGGCAACAAATAAAATGTTTGAGTGTGCCCGATGGTCCAGGCACTATGTTATATGTTTTATACATTATCTGTAAAAGAATCAGCCATTCAAATCAAAAGTATTTACCCAAGTTATAGATGGGAAACAGGCTTGGAGTGCTATAAATTGTCTATGGCAACATTGAATAAATAGCTACTAGGATTTAAATCCTGTTCTGTTTGGATCCGGAGTCTCTGTATGCAACTTTCATTAAATCAGGCTGACTTACCTCCCATAATGGGTGTATTTAAATATGTATGTTGTCTAATAAGGATCTGATAATGACCAGTCCCTTTCTAAGCTATTAAAATAGGTGAAGCTAGTTGTTTTTAATTTGTCTACTTTACATCCTTGAGAGTCAAGAGTGAATGATTTGTAATGCTAATTGTCCTTTGATGCAGTAAAGCAGATTCAACCTGAGTAAATCCAAGAACATTCCTCTCTCCCTTCCAACTATCCATAGCAGAGTATTTGATTCATGTCTTTTCTGAGCATTCCTTATTACTAGCTATTAAAGAGAAAGGCAGAAAGACTGGCTATTTCAGGTGGCTTTCTAACTAAGGACGCTACCAGCCTTAAGGTACAATAAAGTATTGTATTACTTTTATGGCCTTAGTTTATTTGAGTTTGGCTTGGCTGAATTTTCGCTAATATATTTTGCAAACAATCTGTATTTTAAGTAAGCACCTTTTAAATTTCAATGCTGCTTTTTTATGGAGGCATTTGGAAGAGCAAAGGGAGGACTGTGTATGTATGAATCATGTCATTAGAGAGATTGTTCTCTGACACCAGCAAATTGTATGTACGCACTGCGATGAATGGCTCTCCCTTGAGGGCTACTGACTGACATGTTTTATCAAAGATGCTCCTGTAAAAATTCATGGGGCCGAATGCACTCTCTCTGAGAAAGGAAATAATGTTCGGGAGACTCAAGTTGAATGTAAATATTGACTGCTCTCCTTGAATAGCAGATATAGCGACCTCACAACCCTGTGGTGTGACAGGGTGTGTGAGTGGACATTCCTGGCACTTATAATTCCAACAGCAGCTTGATGGCATTCATTTCAGCTGCGACGTCTCTAATTCACTTTTGGAGCATGTTTATCGATTGTGAAAAAATAAAGCTCATTGAGTAAGATATTGTTCTGCTCTAGTTTATGATGTTCCTTAAAAAACAAAAGCATATCACACCTTGATACTTCAGGTGAAAGAATGCAGAAGAATCCTTGCTTGCTCAGACACTTATCGGATATTTGAATTGTTTAAAAAAATGTTTAAATTTATTCATTTAACAGATGTTTGGTGTCTGTTGTGTGATAAACTCTTGATGGTCAGTGCTGAATCAAACAGACTGAGATCTTTTCTTTGTGAATTTGACATCCTTGCTGGGAATAAGTTTTAAGTAAAAATCATAAAATATATATGTGACATAAAAATTGTAATTAGTGTACTGAATCACAGGAGGCCAAGAGAAAGTGAAATGGGGGAGAAATAGTTTTTATTAATAAAGACCTTGAGGAATTTGGCATTTAGAATAAAAGCTGAAGTAGGAGGTTAGCCAGGCCAACAGTAACAGTGAGACTTTCCTGTGCCATATGACGTAAAACTTAGGAGAATCACATTTTCAATGAAATGAGGCTCCATTTTTGAGGTATTCTTCTCTATGGTTGAAAGAGGTTGATGCAAGATAGAAATCAACATTCATTGAAGTTACTATGAAGTGCTAGAGACTTTCCACGTTCTATCTCATTTCATCTTGGCCCTAAGCCACAATATTGGTGTTATCCTCATTTTAAATATAAACAAAAAACAACTAAAATTCAAACTGAATAGATTATCTAAGGTAACATTTTTAAGAACAGTTTATTTGGGAATGCCAACAATCTCTCTTGTCACCAAAGTAGTCCTAAATGTATTCTCATAAATCTTGGTTCCATGAGAGTTAATATTATATGTAAAAACACACAGACACACAAAGACACTGTCAGATACACACATGCATATATATTAACACCTAAGTTTTCTTGGGCATTTCGAAGGTAAACACTAATCCAACTTGTGGTACAGACAGATAAGCACTATGAGTTTTCAAGAATGGTGTTGGAACTTTAAGATGGTAGGTAAATAACACCCCATTTCCCAAATTCAAGTTCAAAACAAATTATAAGCTAGGCACAAATGTCATACAGATGGCATTCAAAATACCAGCTTTGCTACCTAAAAGGCTGAACTGGGGGACCTGGCTTTTGATTTATGGCCCCCCTGGTCTTGCTAATACTTTACTTCAGAGTCAGACAGATTTATACAGCTGCTTAACACCAAGTAGGCTATAGCTGTGGGGTCTGGCCTATGTAGAGACCAAGCCCCGAATGGGTCTTTCCTGCAAAGGTACAAATGTGAAAACAGGAGAGACAAAGGGGTTATCTGAGCATCATCAGTTCCTTTTTCCAAATGCATTAATCAGAAAGCAATTTTTTTCCAAATGACTAAGGCAGCAGAGAGAAGCTAGGAGATTTATTTTTTTAAATGGATGTTCTTTCATATAAGAACAGAAAGGTAGAAAGGAGTTTCTCTATTTACAGGAAGGAGAGTGTATACCCCAGATTTTTAAAAATAGATATTTCTTAGAGCAATTGAGCAGGAATTATAGAGAGTTCCTATATAACTCTGGGGATTGGATTTTTTACATATATATTTTATGATCAAAAATATATTTGAATGCCTAACTCTATACTATAAACCATTTTATGTATTAGTTAATGTTTACAACCTTATGATAGAGATGCTATTATTGTTCCAATTTTACAAATGAGAAAACTGAGTCATGGAAAAGGTAATTCATATTAAGGGTCAGACAGCTGGTAAATGGCAAACCCAGATTTTGATCCCCTATGAAACCCAGGTCTAGAGCCCATACTCTCAGCCAACACTACCTTGCCTTTTATTTATAAGCTTAAATCTTAATATCTTTAGTTTTGATAATTTTTTTGTCATTAAGTTTTCATAGTTTAAAGTTTCCTTGACTATGGATATACACCTGCTATCCAAATATCATTAGCCCGAACCCAGATAAACTGCCATAGGGATAAATCTTAACAGCTATTCCCCTTGTAGTCCTTGTTAAGGCATCTTAAGGTACATTCTGAGCACAATGAACATTTGTGTTACTTCTCCAGTGGTCACATTGCCTGTCTCCTGTGGTAGTTTTCCAGTGATTTCTCATATTTTGGTCTGATCCTTTAGAAACATGGTGACAATCTTGGCCAAAATAATAAAACAAAGATTATTTTGTAGCACAGGTTACTAAATTAGTGCACATTCATTTTCTCTAGGAAATTTAATTAATTATTGAGTAAACAAGGCTTCCTATTGATTCAATGTTGTTTACTTTCTAATGTGAAAAATGGAACCATGCCATAATGTTATTTGAGCACAGCAGACTGAGGGTTCTATTGTGGAACAAATGAAATAAAAGATATTGACATTTCTGTAGAAGGAGGGTGTCTGTCTCCATGTGAAAGAGGCCATCTTTCTATAATTTCAAAAATAAACAAATTGTGATAGGAAGGAAAAGTCACATTAGAAACAAGGGTTAGATTACATAGAAGACTTCATTAGCCATTGATCTTCCTGGCGGTAGAGCAGTGCCCCTTAAACATTATTAGTCTATTTACAATAAATGACTACTGGAACCAGATCTAAATGTTTATGCAACCTCTACTTTTCAAATCAAGGGAAGGAGAAAGTAATGAGAGTTTTACCGTTATGCAGATGAAACAAATTCCTTCAGAAATTCATCTTGCGCAGCATCTCCCCATCTGGAATCTGTGTTTCTCTGTGTACATAAGGCAGCTTTACAGCAAAACACTGTCATGAATACAAGGGAGAAAACTTGCTTTACCAAATGGAACAGTAATCCAAAATTAGCAAATCCATTGTCATAAACTTTTCAGGGCATGTTTTGATGAACTTTACGTGCAGCTCTGCATTTACTTCTTAAAAGACAGTGTCCTTTATACGTATTCTGGAGGCTGAAACTAAAAATGGAAGAAAAAGAGTATCAAATGGTTCTTATGGAAACATATATTAAGTATTTAGTTATAAATCAAGCAGAAGTGCACGGATTTATTTTCTCATGAATGAATGGATTGGCAGCTGCATTTTATTCTTTCTTGAAATTAAAAATCTCAGGAAAAGTCCAAAGTGTTCATGCTGGAACTTTATTACCTGTTTAGTAGACTTGTTTCCAAAGGATTATTGCTGAAACTTCATGGATCATGAAAAGTAAAGGGCGAATTTAATAATTAAAGTAATCCCTCCTCAACTAAAATGTGCTTTATACCCATGTTCAGAAAATGTAGATGTAGTTTTCTATATATTTTTCACAATCATAATATTTTCAGGTTAAATATTGAGGAATTGTTATTAAATTCAAAACATGAGTTAGAGTGAATAACTAGTAAACTCTAAGTTGTACAATTTTAAGAAGACATTACTTATTTGAAATGAGAACCAAGCAAGTTTACTTCTCTAAAAATTTTATTGTTTTATAGTGTAAAAGAACGATATGTATGCAAAATAATTTCACTGAAATTGCATGAGTACAAGTCCAACAAATTTTATATCAAGCATAATAATGAAATTAAAATAGATTAGTAATCAATAATTTAACATGTGAAAACTCACATTGATAGTACCCTCCGTTTCATTCATTCTTTTCCCAAATATTTATTTATTGTTAATTTTGTTATATTTTTAGTAGTAGGTGAAACTTGTTTCTATTGCTTTAGCATCTTTAATATAGAACAGAGTTTCCAGGTTTACTTTTCCTGGAGGCTTCAAAGCTCATTAATTCTCTTGTTTCGTGTAATTTTCTAATGCATTTAGTTAGTCTGAACTTTTGATAATTCAGTAGCCCTGACTTCTCCTTGCTACCCCATCCCACATCCCCCCCCTTTTTTTTTTAAAGAAAATGAAGTGGATATAAATTCTCTCTAGCCTATTTATCTCTAAAATCACAATTCCATCCTTTCCTTTTTGAGACTTATTCAGTTGAACCTGTGAGGAAGGGTTTCTGCTGACAACTCTTGTTAAAAGATGGTCAGTAATGCATTGCTGGTGGACAGTTACTGACATGCTCTAGGTCCTTCGAATCTGCCAGGGGCACTGGTGTTTTTTTATGAGCATATATTTTACTCATTGATCTACAATATCATTATTATTTAACACAAAATAGATATTCCTGAAACACTGAAGTCTTGTGAAGATTATATATTTCTGATTTTTAAAAAAAATATGGATTTGACATAAATGAAGAAAAAAATGAAACTATCATTTAGACAAATAGAATAGAGTCCACAAGTGAAAAATTGTCATTATTTAAGAGTAAAGTACATCATTTAATGAATAGGGAGATTTAACCTTGACTAAAGTCAATCAGAGACTCATGAATAAATTACCTGAAATGTACCCATGTTAAGTCAAATGTGAATAGATATGGTTTACTGTTAGTCATGCTAGTAATATATGATAAAGTCTGCAGTTGTGTTCTTTCGTGGTAACTAGTAAAGACATGACTAGTGTAAACTAGACCTGAATCATCTAAAAGCTCCTCAATGTTTAAAAATTAAAGAAGAATGAGATCAGTGACTCTTTTTGTTTGTTTGTTTTGAAGCTATTCAAAGCACTGCCATAGTTTAACAAAAGCCAGTATCTTTACTGTTAACTAATTAAAAGGAAGGCTCAATCCCAATGAATGGCCACTCTTATAATATACTGCTTTATACAATCCCAGAGGAGTTGGAGGGCAACTGAGTCTGTGGTACCAACAGCTCCTATCAGCCATCAGGATAGAAGGTCCAGGCTCAGTGTTCCAGCCACTGCTAGTCCAGTTCCAGCTTGAGTTTCCAGCTGATGGACTTGGGTTTCTGATTGTTATACACTATGTAAGAGATGTTATTCAGTTTCATAATGATGGGGAATTAGTCTGGATGACGATCCAGATATTATTTAATCTTTGGACCTCTGATCCCTTATTTGTGATTTTTAAATAATAAGGATTTGTTTCATCTACTTAACAGGATTTTTAGGAATATAGAATAAAATAACAGAACAAAAACTATTATGTTAGCATTAAATGGTATGCCATAAAATGTATGCTATTAATTGTTGTAGTATTAGCACATTCTAAATAAACTTGCAAGGTATCTCTGGTAGATGTTGTCTTTGAATTCCAGAAATAAAGGAACACCAACTTTGCTGTCTTAAAGTGTCTTGATAATCACTTTTTATCCTTGAATTTGTTTTTGTTGGTTCAATAGAACGCATGACAGAAAGGTATATATCATTTTATATATGACCACATTATGCGCAAGCATCAGCAAATCTTTAAAACAGTGAGAGTTAAACAAACATGGGGCACTGGTTGAGTGATATAATAGGAATGTGTCTTTTTGGTTTTGAAAGGAGGTGTAATTCCAAGCTTCGCCGTCTCAATAAATTATTATGTCCTTGAAAATGCAGTAAAAGTAGGAACCCAGACTATTTAAACTGAAAGCTAGTTAGTGAAGGTGACCATCTCATAGCTATATTTTGTTCTTCTCATTCTTTACTTTTAGGTGGGTCAGGGAGGTATTTCAACTCTATTGCTGGCATTTAGCTGTAGTTACAATGAATTGCAGCCATGATTGCAGTTGTTTTGTGATGCTTGTGGTGTCATTACCAAGATGCGATTACCAATTGCTGTATGAAATTAGTTATGCATGAAATGAATAGGAAGCATAAATACTAGGAGGGCGAGTCTGAGCACAGACTTCATCCTCATTGTCTTCCAGACCCACTGATGCGAATGCATAATGTGGTCATAAAACTTTAATTTATTTTAGAGTCATAGGACTAGAAGGGATCTTCAAAGGTCATCTGGGACATCCCCCTGTTTTCAGGCCCTTGAGTGAATCTGAAAAGATAATGAATAAACCCTTTTTCCCAGGAGCAGATTAAAGTTTTTCTAATTATCGTAAGTTAAAATGAGGCCAGTTGTGGTAGTAAAAGAAATTTCTATGGTGTAATAATGCATGATGTTCTTTGACCAATGAATACAATATATTTTATGTTTATTATGCACCAAATGAATGTAAGATATATCTACTGGCTGTTAAATATTTTAATGTTAGAATATAATTTTGGCATAGAACTTTAGGAAATTGTCATTATATGTCATGTTCTTTTAAATGAATGACATGTTCCTAAAATTTTGTGTTAACAAATTTTTCAATAGAATAGTTAAAAGCTCAGTAGCAATAGTATAAAAGCTACACACACACACACACACACACACACACACACACACACAAACTTCAGTGCTTTAAAGTGAGGCAGTTCAATGACTTCTAAAAACTAGATTTTTGTATATCGAATTTGCTTAAAGTAGGATGTACCTATGAGTTTTTCTGAGATGAAATGCTATTTTTAATATTCTGTTCAGTGGGGGGAAAAAAGAGATTTTAATTTCTCCTTCTTGGAAACTTACTATGAAATTCAATTGATATAGTTAATGGTTCGGTGTGAAAGAAGCAATCATACTCCATATTTTACCACCCAATTCATGTAGGTTAATATAAAAATGAATCAAATCTCTTTGAACCCTGACTGTAAGATGATGTCTACCAGAGCCAAAGACTTTTGAAATGATATGACAATGCTTCTTTTCTCTCGTAGGAAGACTGCCTTTGTGTGGTGGAGCAAACATTAGGCTGCTGTGACTCAGTGGCCTGCTTTGTGTCTCCGCAATGCTGCTAGACTTCGGTAGGTCAATTATTCTGTCTTGGACTCAGTTTATTTCCTATAAAATGAAGGCCATAATTCTCTCTTTTACTGTAGTGAGAATTAAATAAAATAACACTCAGTTTTCTTAATAAATTGTTGAAAGCATAATAGATGGTCTGCAAATGTTTGTTCACTCTCTCACTTTCTCCTTCAAAGTGAAGTGCTACAGAGGATTCTGACATACAAAAACGTAATGATTTCCTGAGCTCTTTACTTGGGCCTAAAGAATATAATCAAATAAAGAGGTGTAAGGACATCAATGTGACACAATGCCTCAGTTTAGGAAACTGAAGTACATAAAAGAATAGGGAAAGGATAAACAGTTGCTGAATAAAGAATAGAAAAATGATAGTGTGTGGTAATACAAAGGGCAAATTAATCCTGATATATCCTTATATCGGGATCAAGGTACATTTGTATCAAGCATATTCCTTAAGCCCAACTTTCTTCTACAAAGTTAAAAGTTAAAGATGTGATAAGTGTAACAGGGAACCAATGAATGGTTGAAAGCAGGGAAGTAGCATAATGTGATCTACCTTTTAAAAGGACCAATCTACTACAGCATGGGGAATAGACCAACAAGGGCAAAGTCTAAAGAAGGGAGACCAATTAGAAGACCAATTAGAAGACACGGGAGAGGCAATCATAGTTTGAATTAGGATTGTCATAGAGAAGGTAGTAATAAGTGCCTGCATATCATGTATGTTTTGGAGTTTGGACCGATAGGATTTGCTCTATATTGATGCTGTGAAAGAAAGGGGATGAGTCAAGGATGACCCCCAGACTGGCATCTGAACAGTAAGTGGAAGTGCCATTTGTTGAAAAAGGCAATACGAATAGAAGTACAAAGTCGAAAAAGGAAGCCAAGAGTTGTGTGTGGGACTTGAGTTTGAGAGGGCAACAAAATATCAGTGGGGATGTCACGAAGGCAGCAGGATATGAACCAGTATTCACAGGAAAGGGATGAAGACAGATATTTAAAAGTCATCAGGATGTTGATGATATTTAAAGCCATGAGACAAAGGAGATCACCCAGGAAGTCAGTATGAAAGAGCAAAGTTCTGAGAACAGAGTTCTTAGTCATGGCCACATCTATACATCAAGAAATTACGGGATCCAGCAAAGAATAATGAGGAAGAGAGAGGTCAGAAGAAAGCAGGAATGGTGTATGTTCCAGAAACTGAGAGGAGAAAGCATTTTAAGGAGCAGATGATAAACTATGTTAAATATTGTTGATAGATAAAGAGGAAGGCTAGGGCCTTATTGTGGAAAGTAACAATTTGAATGCTGTTAGTGACTTTGATGCAGATGAATTTAGGCAAAAATATGGGGGTGAAAACTTAATTGAATATTCTTGAGAGTGTTGGAGATGATGAATTGGTGATGATGACAAAATATTTTGAAGAGTTTCCTTAGGTCTCTGTTCAAATTTAACTTTATCTCATTAAGTTTTTTTTTAATGAACACAATTTTCAATTTATTTTCAATCATAAGAAGTTGTAAATATTTTCATATTTCAATATAAGATAACATTTTAGGGCTTGGAGTTGCTTTAAATATGTCTAATCTCCAAAAATGCAGAAAAATAAGGCAAATTAATTTTTAATTTGTTGTTCATGATTATCCTGGAATCTTAGAAACAGCACTTCCTTTTCTAGTCAAGTAATCAAATATCATTTTCAGTGTCATGATTTTAAATATGGGACTATAAGAATAAATGTTTATGTGCTTTTCATCATTAATGCAAAAACAAATCTGAAGCTACTTAGGCTACCTAGGTGGAGTAGTGTCTATTTTTTATTTTTTCTTGAAGTGTAAAAAAAAATGTTTTATTTGTATGTGTACTAGTAATTAGTCTTTCTAGCTATTTATCTATTCATCTACTCATCCATCTATCCATCCATCCACTTACCCATTTATTAAACCATTTTATTATTAAGGCAAGTATCTGAGTTTTTTTATTTTTATTTTTATCATTCTCAGAACATTTTTTATTTAAGAAAACTTTTGAATAAATACTTCTAATGCCACATTAAAAACTATCTTAAAATGCACTATCACGACTTTCATAGTATAGTCTTTAAGACATGAAATTTTCTCTGATCTAAAAGCATTTATCTCGTTAAATGTCATCACTTTATGTTATGCTTGTTCTGGAAAGTAAATTACTCTTCTATCCTTAAAAGTGGTCTAATTTGTTAAAATGTAGCCTAAAGGTTGTATACTAATGGAGACACTTACAGTAGGTTTGTAAAGGGTTTGCAGTATTTCTCGTAAAGATAGTTTATGCTAAGTTTTATGTGGTTTTCTGCCTCTGTATTACAAATGCTTTAGTGGTATTTCTGTCTAATATATAAACTGTAAGTCAATTTTATTTAACCTATTATTGATGGCCTGGATTTCTCCAAAGACATTTAAACTTGTAACCAAAATAACCCCACTTGGCACAACTCAAAACACCTTTTAAAGAAATACCTGAGAAACAATAGTGACAGTCTCAAGATTTTGAGCACACTGACCTGTCCTTTGAAGAGCACATTTAATGGGATTTATTTACCAGCCTGGCATAACACAGTCTGTTACCCTGTAACCATATGTAAGAACACAATGTTCAGACGATTAGTTTTTTAAAAAAGAATTCAGCCATTATATTGAAGCATTTACCTTAACTGTTAAGTGCTTTCTATGAGATCAGGTACTAGATTTCATAAGATTTTTTTATAGCTTTTATTTTGTGCCAGGAGCTCTTCTAAACACTTTATAAAGATTAATTCATTTAATGCTTATAACAATTTTGTGAGATTAATGTTAATATCACCATTTCTGAGATGAAGAAACTGAGGCAGAGAGAGTAAATAATGTTTTTTTTTAAAAAAAAAAACATTTATTTTTCCTATAGTGACATTGGTTAATGAAATCCAGTGTTTTAGGTGTACAATTCAATAGTAAGGCATATATACATTGCATTGTATGGCATTTTCTAATGTTTTATGGTGTGAGCTTTTGAGCAAAATGGCTTGGGTTCAAATCCTCCCTGGGCTGTTATTAGCTTTATGATCATGTGCAATTTACCTAATCACCCTGTGCTTTAGTTTCCTTTTCTATAAAATAAAGATATTAATATTTGTGAAACATTAGAATATTAAGTAGCATATAATCAACATTTATAATCAGGAGTTATGTTTTATTACCTGATATTTGTCTCTAACTTGACAAAATAATACATGATTGATTAAACACTTGAATTTTCAGGCAAGTATTTTGATTTCATATAGATATGCCTAAGAGAAAATTGTGTCAGAAGTTTATAGTCCAGCTGTGAAGAATGATATCACATTTTTAAAACGTGGGATATATATAGGTAACCAGCCTTTCCAAATATTCCTTACAGTGTCCATTTTCAAAATGTCTTCCTTTTTCTTTAGGACAGGTATGAATTTAGACTATCTAAAGAGCCACCTCACAAATGATTGCCAGTATCTGTGAAAGACCAAAAATTGTGTTCATAGTATATAACTGCAGTCTAATTGGAGTTCAGTTGTTTCATGTTCTGGATTTTATGGTACCATCCCTAAGATTGGTGGGTCTCCTTTGAGGTTGCCAGCCAGCGCTCTCACAATTCATGTTCATTAGCTTTCCATACCCATTTCATAGTACACACATTTTATATAAAATATATATGTTATATGTAAGTAAAAGCACATATATTCCAAGTAGAAGAAGAATGTTGGCTATTTTGCAGGAAACACAAGTCATCTAGTCCTTAAAATACATCTGATATAGAAATTCCTGAGCTGTCACAGTTTGGGGTTAACCCTCCACTCTCCTGAAACAAACTTCTAGAACTCTACACAGAATGAATTTGAAAGCTTATACAAGCTGGGTAACTTTAAGAATCATAAATGTCTAAGATACATGAAAATATCTTTTTTGTAACTTAGAGTATAATATGCTTCTCTGTCAGTTTATTGCCTCACCAAACACACCTTTAAAAAAATTGCTCAACTTTGTAATGTTTTTTACCTTCACATTTCAGAATAACTTTACTATCAGTTGATTTTCAAAGCACTTCAATTTATGGAATATTTTTCTTTTACACTTGTCCTGCTTCAATTTTACCTTCAGTGAGTATCCATGTCTTTGCAACAAGCAAAGGAATATGTATAGGCAACAACTTTTTGGCTGCCATAACTAAAGTAAGTTATACATTGTCTGAAGTAATAACTAGGGCAGACCAGTACTGTCATCATTTGACTTTAGCTGGATATAGTGAAAGACTTATTTAAAAACTGCATTTTTTCCCCTGAAGTTAATGTTTTTCCCTCAAATTGTCAGCAAATATAAGTTGTGTAAATTTTGAGTCCATTAGTTTTTCTAAAATTTAGTTTAGCAAGCATATTTTAAACACTAATGTGCAGAATATTCTGAAAAACATATGATGATACCTCTTTGACTGAAACAAACTCAGTCCTTCGAGAACTTAAACTCTCATCAAGGAGTTTGTTGTAGCACAAAAAATGGAAATAAGGATGCTTTTTGAACAGAATACAAACATCAGGTTGCAAAACGATGAAACAGATTTCCAGCTTGAAGAATGACGTAAAAAAGCTACTCTGGTTTCTATGAGAATGGAAGATTTGAAAGTTCAGACACATTCTGCTTGACCTTCAGGCTTTCACATTGTAGACCTACAATAAATGCCTGTGAAAGGGAGAGAGAGGCAGACGGGCAAGAGCAGCATGACATGAAAAAAAAAGTGGAAGGAGAGTCATGAACCAAGAGAAAGCTGAGCTTTAGATCTTTTTAAAATTTTATTATTATTATTATTATTATTATTATTAATTTATTTATTTTGGTTGACCATTGGAGACAGGTCTGACAGTTTTGGTTTTAATAAACATTCTTCTGGATATGATCAGGTCCCTGTGTATCAGGCACATGGAGTCTCTGAAGCTGAAATCCCAACACCCAGCTCTCACCTGCGAGAGATTTTAGTCTTCTGTTCCCTGTGCAGGAAGCACATTCCCCTTGCCGCATCCTTCTTTTACTTTATGTAATCAATGGGTTTCTCACAGATCCCCCATCCCAAACTGGCAGTATCTTTTCTCTTTTAAAATCTGTTCGAGTAAACAACCCTTAGAACTCCCCTTGGCGTGGTAGAGCTTTCTTTAAACATATATATACTTGGTATAGCCTTGATTTCAGGCTTTAACCAATGTCAGGGCTAAGTCCTGATCTCTAATTACTCAAAATATATATAATGGTTTTTGTGGTTCCTGAGGAATAATGGCCATAAAAAAGAAAAAAAAATCTTTACAAAAAGTGTACACCTGTGCCCTGACTCAAAACACCTGAGCTGGGGACCTGCAGGACCAAATACCCACAGGGGAGAGGACCCAGAACAGGCTCAGTGCCCCATAATGAAGGCCTTGCATTACCTTTAGCACATTTGTGGGAAGTATTTTTACTCCTTGGAAGCCATTTGGCCTAACTCTAATTAATACTTCACCTAATCTTCTAGTAATACCACTAATTGTTCACAAACCAGCAATTTAATCAACACTCTGCTAACAGGCAAAGATTTTTTTCTCCTCCACTTTTTTTATGCTCTGACACAGTGCGAACTTAGGCAAGTATGTCCCAATTGCTTTGTTTCCATGTAATTTAACAGCAAGACATTATTTTCTCATAAGAGGTGCTTTGAATTTTTACTGCTAATGAATAAATTAACTAAAAAAGGTTAATCTGCCTACATGTTTATGAAACATTATGCAAATCGTTCTCCAAAAGGTTTAATGGTAATTGAAAGCAATTGAAATCCATGGTACATTTCCCCCAATTTTCAACTATTTTTTTAAAAGTGTACAGATTATCCAGATTTTTACATTTTACAGATGTGTATGTAGAGGGGATTTTGTGAGGTTCTGACATCATTTCTGTGGTTTAAGTTTATTAATGCAAACATGTGGAGTCTCTAGTTTTGATAAGGAATGGCACTGACTTTGGTTATTAATTTCAAAGCAAAGCTGTAAAAATGAAAAAAAAATGTATGTTTAATATTATACTGTGCAGCAGAGGAAGTAATTATGTTTAGATACTCATTGTAAAGCTTTCACAAAATGGTTCTTGCATTGAGTTCAAATTGCGTGCAGTTTATGACCTGCTATTCACTCTGGAGGTATTTTACATGAATGGCACAGGTGTTGAAGGCTGAAAAGATGCGGATCACTAAGTATTTACGTGTCACTGTGTAAGAAAACTTTTGCCTAATAAAGGGCTTATTTTCCCCATCTCATCCTCCTCTCTCCTGCAGTGAAGGTGGGCTGATTTACCTATTGATAAGAGCATTTTCAGAAAGAAAAGTGTGCACGCATGTGAGAGAGAGAGAGAAAGAGAAAGTAATGAAGGGCATATAATGGGGAGTATGTACAGAAATGAAAGAAAATAACAATTTTCTTATTTGATTCTGAAATGCTACATGTCTGAGAATCCGGAGGAATGAATAAGTCACTGAGAAGTCTCTGTCGCAATTAAAAATATCCATTATATAAAACTGCCATCCTCATGCCTTTTAGTCTCAGGATACTTTTACATTCTTAAAAATTATTGAAGATGACAAACAAGTTTTGTTTATGTGTGTTATATCCAGTCATGTGATGGTAAATGTTTAACAGGCTCTTTAGGACCCCCCTCCCCTCAAAAAAAGGCTTAATACATAGCATTTGCTGATATTTGTGTTATAAATATACCTGTAATGACTGATTTCAAGCAACTAATGCGAGGTCACTGAACTCAGCTGTGAAGAGAGGCACACAATCAGCTCCATACGCTAGTACAAGCCAGCTCCAACACACAATTGTTACATATCAGAAGTTAAACTAACAAGTTTAAAATAATTATTTGCTCATTTGTTGAAAATAAAGAAGGGCCAAGTACATAATTTGAGAGGCCTGCTACAAAATCAGAAAGTGGGGCCATTGTTCAAAGAGCAGGAAAAAAAATTTTTAATAACTTTTTTGGAAAGATATATTTTTTAAAGCAATTAAAAAGCTTTATTCTTTCTTTTGTGATCTTGTCATTTTTTATTCTCCCACCAGTTTTATCAAAATATAATTGATATAACATTGTGTGAGTTTCACCTGTATAATGTGATGGTGATTTTATATATGTCTATATTGCAAAATGATTATCAGGATAAAGTTAGAAAACACCTTTTTTACTTGGCAGAGTTAACTCGTGTGTGTATAGGGGTAGGGATGAGAACAAATATTCAGATCTCATTGAAATGGGAAACCTAAAAAGCTAAACTCATCTATGTTGTCACAAATCATAGGATTTCTTTCTTTTTATTGCTAAATAATATATATATATATATATATATATATAATCACATTTTCATTGTCTATTTATCCTCTTATTTGCCATTTAATGTCATTATAAGTAAAATAAATTAAAATTATTAGCATGAATACCCTTCATCTATATAGTGTGCAATTTCAAATTTAAATGCAAATATAAGAGCACTTAGCTTCTGTGTAGGATGAGTGAAATTACACAATTCATATTTCATAGGTCATGTGTATACGTATTCCACAACAGTGAAAGCCACGAAACTAGCTCTACTATTTCTATTTCACCTCCTGATGTGTGCATGTTCTCCCAACACTCTTTTCCTTTGTCTTAATGATTGTACAGAAAGATTGAAAGGAAAAAGAACAGAGATTACTTCAGCTTTCCCTTTCTAGATCATAAGTTTTAGAGTATTTGTTTAATACAGGGGAGTAATAAAAATAAGAGAAGATATGATAGAGTTTTTTGGCTGTTAGTGGCTCTTAAATTGCCTTTGCCAATTGCCTGAAATTAAAGCAAATTCTGGTTCAAAGTGAAAGCACGTCTTCTCAGTGCTGATAGCCAATAGCCTCCCCATACTCTAGTCTTACACATTGTGTGCTTACCTTGTACTTGCTTTGACTCTCTCTGGACTTCAGGCATTGTGGTCCCACCAGGATTCTGAGCTCATGTGGCATTGTGAATGATCTATGCCATTGAGCTGGCAAGGGACAGTGGCCATGCACGTAGAGTATATCTCTTCTTTTCAAAAACATACTCCATTGTCCCATTGGACTTCATTTATAAAACTTAAGTTTAAAGATAAAATAAAAAAAATGTTAAGATGATGATAGCAGAGCATTAAACTAAGCAGGGAGCCTTTCTGATTACAGGGCTTGAGGCCACTGCCCAGGCTATACACTCGTGAAGCCAACCTTGAATACAGCAATAACAAAACCATTCCTGTTTGTTTAAATATTTTCATGAAAAATAATTGCATTTTCAGAAAAGTTGTGAGGAAAGTGACTTTGGTTTTTACTTTCACAAATATCTTTAATGTCTGGTTTAATAGGAAACAGCTGGATTCTTATATCTGCTTACGTACTGAATCTATTGCAATATATGTTTTTTTTGTAGTATTCAAGGATATTTGGCTTTTCATAAATTAGTTGTTTAACTACATATTTACAGCCTTTCAGAAAATTGTAGATATTCTTTTTTGAAATTATACTAAAACTCAGTAAGTGCTAGTTTCTTATAAGTTAATTTCAACATGCTGTCTGATATCATATTTTAAATATTTTTGCTCATTTGGATTTGAATCCATTGGTCTATAATGTACTTTAAATAGATCTTTACCCATGTATGATTTTTATAACATTATGCATTGTTCATTGAAAAATATTAGCTCGCTGAATTAATGCAAACATTATAAATTTTGACACATTTCATTGTACAAATAAGACTCAGATAACATTTATTCCTATCACCTTCAGTCTTATCAGAAGCTGTCAAACTCACAGTGACTGATACAGCTTTCAAAACTTATAGTAATTTCCATTTAGAACTCAAGTTTTATCATTGACAACAAATGTTGTGAATTGTTTTCCTTGAAATGACAGGACGAGGCTTCATTCATTTTTGAAAAAATTATCTGCCTAATACCTAAGTTTGAATAAGCATAATTGTCAATCATTTTTTCTTTCTAGTAAAAATTTTGTGCCATGGAAAAAGTGGCTAGTTCAGCTTGCAACTCAAACAAATATATAAATATTATTATTTTTGGATAACCATCACACATGGAAATGCATTAGAAGTGCTTTAATCACACTTCCCATTTCATCACCCAGAATATTTAGAAGACATAGACTGAAGTTTCAAAGTTTAAACAATATTAACGAGTTTTATTGATTCATGACAGATATTTTAGAGTGAAACTTGTTTTTATCTTCACCCTATTTGTGTAGAAGTAAAGAATATGATGAATACTAATGCAGTTTGGTGTCACAGTTTTAATTTATGTTAAGGTGCCAGCAGTTAAATGCACCATTGTTTTTGTAATAGTAGTTCAAATGTCAACATAGTGAAAAAGGCAGATTATATCTTACAAAAGTGTTTTTGATGCTGTGAACCTTATAAATGGATTTTGGGAACCCAGAAACCACACACTGGGAAGTACAGGTAGGATCACACCGAAGTAGGAGATTTTTACTCTGCCATTTAATAGACATTTCCCTCTGGTCTGTCACCTCCACTCTCTGAACCTTAGGTTCCTCCTTTGTGAAGTGGGGTTAATAATATCTGTTCTGCTAATGACAGATTTACTCGAAGGATTGAATGAGATCATGATGCTGAGTTCTGAAAGAATAATGACTTTCTTGTTTGTTTGCTTAAAATCATTATTGGTTTCTGGTTGTTAACACTAATAAAATCTACATTTGAGTCTCTATTATGGCCCGTGAACAGTATTAATAACTTTTATACCTACTGTGCCTTTAATATTCACCACAATTCCTAGCATATGGTATTCAGATCTGGGTTTTAACTCAGAAGTCCATAATTTTTCCTCTGTGTTATAACATTTTCCCTAAATGCTGAAACCAACATAGAAAAAAAGAAGTTGGGTTGACTCGTTAGTTTAAAAAATTCCTATTCTAAAACTTCTTTTATATGCATAACACTATATTGAACATATAAAAAAGTTGTTCTTCAAGAAGTGAATGCAAATAAACTATGCTTTATATGGAAAGAAATAAGGGTAGTTATAACACACCAGAGAGCTTTGGTGAGAGAGCCCTTCTGTTTTGATTTGGTGTTTCTCTAAGTTTTTGTTCATATGATTTCTATGAAAGGACAAATCTGGAACTGATTTATTACTGAGTAGTTGTAGTTGTTCATGGGTAAGATAGTCCCCCCCGGCACCCCCACCCCCTACCCAATAAAAACACACCTATTACTGCTTGTGAGCAAATACTGGATTTTAACACTTGCAAACACACTAATAAATATGAGATGAGAGGAGCTGAGGCATATCAACTAGAGTATCAAACACAGCACAAATGCAGTCAGGTTGTAGCTCATCTGACTTTGGTTCAGGGTGGGATGCTGTAGTTTTAGGGAAGCTTCTCCAAATCTAATACAGAGATTCTCACCGGAGTCTATTCCAGCTAAAAGAACACCCCTCCCTGAAACACAGACCCAGACCATTATCCAGGTAACCTGTTATTATCATAGCACTTATCACCAACTGAAATTATTTTATATATTTCATTAAATCTGTAACATCTTCAATTATAAGACTTCTCATTATTTTGCACATACTAAAAGTTATGCCATTAAGTTATATTGTTGTATTTATTTTTGTATTTATTTTTTTTAAAAAAATTTCAATGTGATATTTTATAAGTAAAATAAATATATATTAATACTGTTCATGGGCCATAATAGAGACTCAAATGTAGATTTTATTTATTTTTCTAAACAATATTATCCTCTTGTGTGAACATATCACATCATTGTTTCCTTAAAAAAAAGTTTAACTCTTGTCTCAGGGATTTTCCTAATGCTTTAATACTGATTACGTGATCGTACTTTAAAAATCTTGTCAAAGTTGACAATAGGGGTTTTTAAGACCTAACAGGGACTCATATTCCATTTTAAAATGACCTTCGAATAATTTATAGACTGATATGTCAATGGGCTAAGGTTGTCCTCTTATGCTACCAGGAATAATAGCCAAGTTCACCCAGGTATAATCAATGACAGCAGGTTACCATTGCCACCTGGCCTAGCATATTGAAAGAAGCCATTCTAATTTCAGAGATATTAATATGTGGGGAAAATGACAGTGTTATTTATATTTAAATGTGCATAGATTTTTTTTTCTCCCACTAGAATATAAGCTTATTGAGGGCAGGGCTCTATCGTTACTGTTTATCCAAGCATCTAGGTAGAACACTGCTCAATACATGCATTAAATATATATGATTTAAATGAATGATGAAAAAGCTGAATATAGACATGTAAGCTTTCCAGGTTATGGAAATATGGAATACTTGAGTACAGAAAGGCTTTTCTAATAAGAAAGACCAATGACTCCCTAATCCTGCTTTGATACTGGCCAGGTGTCATGGCAATGTTCCAACCTTCAAGCTTAGCATAAAAGTACCTGTCTTGTTAGCTATAATTTTTCTAAGTTTTAACAGAGTAGAACAGGTAAACATCAGCACAGGACCTGGAGGTAGTTTCTTCTGAAGATGAAGAGCATCCTTCTCATCCCTTTGCATCCAGTGCTAACTTCAGCCTTGAGATCAGAATTCTTGTTGTGATGACCTTTTTCTTGATTCTCAGAGTTTATAGAATTGTGGAAAACAGTATGAAAAAATAGATGTCTTTAGGTTTCCACATCTGGGGTTTACTTTTTTCCTTTCCTTCAGTCTAGTACTGAAACCTGGAAAACAAAAACAAAAACAAATAAGAATGCTAAGAGACACAAGGCACAATGGAGGAGGAATAAAAATAATTTATCCATTCTCTGTAACTTGAACAAAAGGTATGCGGTTATTATTTTGATGAGATGAAAGTTCATGAAGTTTTAGAACATAGAATTCTCCAGATTCTCTACTAGCAGGTGCCAGTACCATCCTGCTATTGGTTCTCTGCAGCATAACAGATGGAACTGAGGTTTGGAAAAAAAGACTTGATATTTACATTAGAACTACCAACCATGCACCCTGAGGCTTATAGTAGCTCAAAAGGAGGCTGGATTTTCTCCTTCAACACAATTAGTAATGAAGAAGTAGGCTGATTGGCCTTTCAAATTAAACTAAATTGTAGATAGAAAATTGAGGCAGATAATCTGAGTGTATTCTATGTCACTCAAAAGTTCAGTGATGGATTAGGATGTGAAACAGTTTTCATTTTTGGTATCTTGCCACTGTTCTCATTTAGCCACCATTCCCAATATATTATTTATATGCACATGTTCAACTTGCCAATATATTCCCTGTATAGTTTAAAGAATTTTACCAATGTAATTGAAAGTAATACTGTATATATTTAATATTTTAACATTCTTATTTTCCTAATAACTGCTTCAGAGATGGAGAGAAAAGGAATGAAGTTAAAGGTACTATAAGTTGGAAACAGGCAGAGAAAATCATATTATCAGGTAAAAGTAATTAGGTGAAGTCAAAATTACAACAATACTGGCACAGTACACAAAGGAGAATGTGAATTCAGTAGAGTGTTCTGAAATCTTAAAAGTAAAATAAATGAAAATATTACATTTAAATGTTGAAACTCTAAAGCATGGAACACAACGTCAGTAATCTCAAGAGAACAGATATCACTGTTGCTACTTTCAATAAATTGGGTAGATGACAGTATTGTCAGAGTACTTCTACTGCAGTTAATTTTTTAAAATTAAATTTGTTGGGGTGACTGTTTAATAAAATTATATAAGTTTCAAGTATGAAATTTAATAATTGGGGGAAAAGAAAACCTCATACACTGCTGATGGGAATGTGAATTGAGGAAGCCACTATGCAAAGCAGTGTGGAGTTTATTTAAAAAATGTAAAGACAAAATTGCCACATGACCCAGGAATCCCTCTTCTGGATACCCCCAAATTTGAAAACATTTATTAGTAAAGATATATGCTCTAGAGTGTTCATTGCAGCATTGTTCGCAGTGCCCAAGACATGGAAACAATCAAAAGTATCCTATTGCATTTCCTTTTAACACCTAGACTTGTGATTTTAGTTCCAAATTGAGATAGGGTCTTCAAAGAATCCACTAATTCATGTTTAACTCTGCATTCAGTTTGAAATAATCTATACATTTCATGCTGTAAAGGTGTTTGTGAGAAGTATCTTTTATTTTATTGCTATCCCAAAAGTTAATTCTGTTAACTTAAAAAGTTAATTGCTGATTTTCTAACATGCCTTTGCAATTCTTAAGTCACGGTGGTCTCAAAATCTGAAACATTTGAGTTTCTGGTTTTATTTTCACCCAACACATTGGACTGTGCACAGTCTCATGATGTCAGAGAATAGACCGCATTCATGTCTTACATCAAAATAGACTCTTTGAAATAATAGTTTTATTTAAATATGAAAAATTATAATTTTCCATATCTTGAATTTTTTTCTCTAACTTATAAAACCATGAACCAATTTGAATGTTTAGCTTCCCTTCTGGTTTGATTTCATTCATGCCAAGTGATGCCCAAGGGAGCATTTCACCTGGTGCTATAATGGGAAACTTGGCAGAACTTAATATATCACTACAATGTTTTTCTCAATTATATATTTTTTTCCTTGTATTTTTTGGACATATTTCAGATAGTCTTGACCATTAAATTTCTGTAAATGAGTATTTTTTAGAAAGTTATTTAAACATATCCTTGTACAGAAATTTAATAGCCTCATACAGACATTATCAAGATAAACAAGATTTCCAGTTATTTAGTGTATAAAGAGGTTGTGTAGAGATGAAATTTGTTGAAATTACTTAATGTGAACATGGCAGTTCAAACAAACAATTAAATTTTTTATTCTGTGTCTGCTTCTGAGCATAATTGTTGAGGTTGTTTGAACAGTGGAGTGAGATTTCTTTTGAAAGACAGAAGAAGAAACTCAGGAAATGGCCAATGGTTACTTGAAATCCTATGATAAATAACAAGTAATCGTTAATGTGAGTATTACCCTTGGTTACTTTGTAAAGTGCATGTTTTATTATATCATTCTGGCATTCTTGTTTGATACCTTTATTCACTCATTCATGCAACAACTACTTTGAGTACCCATTATGTGCAAGGCGACATCCAGTTTTAAGGAGGGGAAACAAACAGTAAGTAAACAGGGTAATTAAAATAAGTTGTGACAAATGTCGAGAAAGAAACATGCACAGAATAGTGAAGCACCGAAAGAAAGCAGTTACCCCAGAGTGGTAATAAAGCATGGTTCTCTGTAAGAAGTGATAGCTGTACTGAATTTTAATGTCTAAGACACGTTTAGGACTAGTTGGAGTGAGTTAGCATGGGGGAGGATTTTCAATCATTCATAGGACCCTTTGTGGGAAAAAGTAGGAAATCAGGAGAGTATGGTCCAAAAAAGTACTTTATTCTCTGTTTGCCATCAAGTCAGTTATTTTTGCCATCTTCATAGCAACTGATCCTGCAAATTTCAAATGTCTTTCAATTGTCTTTGAAAATATGTGTAACGGAATATAATTAGTTCTTATTTAAAACTGCCTGTGACATATTCTGCCTTTTAAGAGGAGTGGATGAGGCAGCAAATTTCTTTCACTGCAAATAATTTTATATTACTCCATACAAAGAGATTGGTGAGTAGTAGAAAGGAAAGGCTAAACCTTTTATCCTCTCCTATTTCTTCAGTGCTGTCAAATTATCAGAATTTAAAAAACCAAGTTTTATTGAAAGCATATTGGAGAGATAACAATAAATCCAGAAGCCTAAGCAATAGAAAGCTGAGAAGTAGTTGGGCATAATAAATAGAGGAGAAGGGAGGGAAAGGGGTCTTAAGTGAGGAGGATAAGCAATTCAGATAGGTGACCAAAGCCATTTAAGAATCAAGATAGCCGTTATTTAATTTTAATTTGTTTGGGTTTTGTGATTATAGACCTTGATATGGCCATAAACCTTAAACAAGGCTGTTAAACACATGCATGTCTTGCTTTTGAGAAAAATCAAAGAGTAGGGCTGAGTTGCACATATGGTTTCATGTGGAGCCGAGCAAAACAAGAAACCAGTGGATCACAAGGCATTCTGTGAAGGACATAGGACATTACAAGTGATATGGGTCAAAAGACTCCAGTCAGTTTTGAAGAAATATCAAAGGTAGGATGACTTCAACTGACATCTGGTTGCCATAGAACATTTGAAGAACGATAATGCAAAGTTTTTACACATCTAAGACATTACAGGGTCAAATTTTAATTGTTTGTGCTAATAAATTTGGGTAGCAGCAGTTAATAGTCTCAAATTGTTAATATCCATTGTAGAAATGTTTTTTAATGTTTGGTCTTAAATGTATTTTTCAGCTGATTTAACTTCTTAAGTATATTTCACTTAAGCTTGTATTAACATGTTTTTATTTCCGAAGCACAGTCTTAGCTAGGCAAAAGGAAAACAAGGCTAAACTGCTTTATAAATGGTATATTATCTTAATGTGTGTAACTGAAAATTGGCTGCATTTTGAATACTGTATTTAATTCTTGTAAAGTCAGTTAACTTAAAGTAAAAAAAATCTTTGCTCAGTCATCTCATACACATACTGAAAACAACTGAACATATATGTATACTTTGATTTTCCAATTATTAGATGAATTAATGTTCCCTAAATAGTTTGATTGCAGGCTACAATTATATAAAAAGCAAGTATAACTATAAATGTTAAACTTACTGTTGTGTCAAAGGATACTTAATTTCTAAACAGCTTAAAACACAATTCATTATTTTATTGCACTTTTATACCCGTTTGCAATTCCTTTAGGGTTATAGAAAAAGGAACAAATATTTGTGTTCATGACTTTAGAAAACAAATGCTGGGCTCAGGTTTCTGTAGAAACATTGTCTGACCTCACTCTCATTCCAGCAGCAATCCGGGCTCCTCAAAACTGAACAGAATCAAATAATGCAATTTGCTTTTTAGCCTTCATGGTGCTGCTTTTTGCATTTAATTTAGTTTGGTCAATAAAAAACACTCAGGTCTTTCTCAGTGCAGTCAGTCTTTAATTTCATTACTTTAAAATTTTAATTTTCCTATGTTTAGCATGAACATAAAACCACTCTTAGTGCATCTCTGGGATGACATTCGAAAGGTTTAAATAAAACAAATCTGTTTTCATTTAATGCCAAAAATAAATGCATGAAATGATTTTATTCTTATTGTGTTTTATAGATCTTCAATAGTCACTCTTTTGCAAAACTGAAATTATGGATCAAAGCTAAATGGTCAGTGTTTTTTAAATTTTAAAAGCATACGATAAAAGCAGTTAACCTCTGGTCCATACAATTTGGGTGTGATCATGTTATTTTAAAGATACCACTTATTACACCAATTGACCATAGATGCATTTTAGAATGGGAGATGTATCCAAACTCATCACCACAATGCTATCTACATGCAAATGGAAATCTTGAAAAACTACTCTTGCATGAAAGTTAATTCAGTTTGATTCTCTTAGCACTTCTTTTGTTTGGATTTGCTGCTTCAGAGCAAAACCATTTATAGGCAAATAATAAATTCAAAGGGGACAGTAGGAAAAGATGCCTCTAAATATACTAGAATGATGTCAAATTTTTCTGTGTCCATGTATTTATTTCCTAAGGGTTTTTAAGAAATTTCTAGGTCCCAAATAACAGCTGGCCACTTTAGTTCAGCCTTGAATTGTATTTAATTGAAAAATGGAGTGGGGAAATAGCAAAAAGCAAAACTGATGAGATTTCTATGGTCAAAGAATGTTAACTCATTTGATTTTCCTGAAATTCTAGACACAAAGCAATTCCACACACATTGCTAGATGTTGCCTGTGGCTTATGTTAGAAATGTCACTTGACTGCAGTCCTTTGAGGGTATTACATATGTGTACAATATAGCCTTGTTCCTCTAGGGTAGAGGATTTTATTGTATAATCAACATCCTGAGGACTCCTGTGCTGAACTTGAAAAATATTGGTTTGTCCAGTGGCTGTTGTACTCTGCAAATATATGTGATCCAAATTTTATTTCCTCTGAATTCTTCTTAGATGTCTGCTGTCTTCATACTTTTATTATGGTGTTAATTGAGAGAGTAACATGTCTAATTTAAATAAAAAGGAAGAGATTTAATTGGACATAAAAAGCAGAGACTGAAAACCATTCACTGAACCCTGCTGAATATAAAACAGAGTTATAAGGCACAAGAAAAAATTGTAAACACAGTTGTGAATATCAGATTCCAAAAACTTTCTTTGTTCTCTTTATCCTTGTTTGTTCTACTTTCTTGCTAACCCAATGTCTACTTATTGAAATATCTTCTGTCTACCCAAACTGTTCTAAGTTCAGAAAATAAATCAAAGGAGCAAGACACATTGTCCTGTTCATTAAGAAATTTTAATCTAGTGTATGTAGAGTACTAATCATGGGATAAAGCCATAAACAGTGAGAGTTTTATAAGTGGCATTAATGCTTCACGTATGTGGATATGTTCGTGGAATTGTATGTATGACATACGTTTTAGTGCATAATATTTTTGTCTTTCTACACAGTACTGTAGATATCTATTTGCATAAGTAAATTAACATTTCATATTACACTTGCAATTATGAATAATAATGGAACTCTAGATTAAGCTATTCGGCTTTTCTACTGAAGTAGGAAAAGCGTAAAGGTAATTTGTTTTTAAGGCTGTACCATCCATTTGCCGATACTTTATATTTAGTTTTACCACTCAGGGTAGAATCAAGGGTGGTTCTATCCATTGTGGCTTTTGAATTTTTTTTCTGTGTGCATTACGGAGTAGAGTATTATGTTAGATGGAATCACGTGGTCTAGCGTTTCCAGTGACTAGTCAGGTGAGTCCTCTCTGGATTCCTGGAGTCCCTATCTTTCTGTGGGACTAAAAAACAATGACCTACAGGCCCTCAGAGGAGAATTGGTTCTGAGAAAAAACAACACATTCGGGTTGCCGAGAAGTTAGAATTTTTCATATGGGACAGCCTGACAATGTGCAGAGAGTTGAGGAAGAAAATTAAAATGGAAGAGCCAAGGTTTGGTTTGTCAGTAGATGAGCCCTGGCATATGGTCCAATGGGCATTGACACTTCATGATGTGGAAGTAGCCACCACCTGGTTCCTGGTCCTTCCATGAGTCCCTTTATTTGCAGACAGTGCCTTTTTTTTTTAAGTTATCATTTAGGCAAATAAAATAGTGTCGATGAATACTAGTTGATGTTACAGACATGTACACATCAGATTTCAGTAACAGACTGTAAATTCCTTAGGATCAGTTAATGGACAACACACACATTCTCTTTGCTATTACCATACTTTTGTACCAATACCTCTTCTACATCCTCTTTTCAAAGCATTGAGTCACTTGAACACCACTTGTTTTAATAATGAAAAGAACACTGTGATGCTAAATGAGCGTGATATGAAAGAAGGATTTATGTTGGAGGGATGATTAGTAAGCATATGAAATACTGTCATACGCTAATATGAGGTCAGGTCGTAATTCCTCAGGAAAGCAGAATGGCAGAAGCAAAATCACCAGCGTGAAAATTATGGATTATGTTTAGAAAAGGTCAGCTTGTTCAGAGTATATTATTTGTGTAGAGAAATAATGGCATAAAATGGCAGATCTGGTCCTAGGATATCACCTCCAAGAGCCCACTCATACTTTCTAGATTCTAGAGAGACCAGCCTACATTTTAAATTCATTTTATCCCCTTTAAAAATCTAGTATGTGTATGTACTTTTTTTCTACTGGACATGCATTGGTGAACAAAATGAGCCAGGTGTCTCTCTGTTCTCATGGAATCTCAATTCTAATGTGTGTGTTTAGGAATGGGGTTAGGAAAGGGGCACAGAAACTAGCAGTAAATAAATAAGTAAATAAAATAAACATTTATGTATTTAATTTATTTATGTCCTTATTTAAATATATAAATATGTTTATATATATAAATAAGAACATAAATAAATTAAAATATAGCACACGAGGGATAATATATTTCAATCCCTTGTCATTCTGAGCATGAAAATATTACAGTACATATTCTCACATTACTGAGTAGCGTTGAATTCAAGTATGATAAATAGGGGTGCTTTGAAGAGTGTTTTAGTGATTAGAGAAGTTTACTTATAAGTTTATGTAAGTTAGAGTCAAGAGAAAGTGTCATCTGCTGACTTAAATGTCAGCTGAGGAAAGAGTAGTATGAAAACGAGAACCCTAGATGGATAGATATTACTTTAAAATATTTATCAAATGCCTAATATGTGCCATATAGCCTTTTAAGGTTTAGTAGTAACATAAGCAGAAAATTTCTACTCTCTGGGGTTTAATTTCTGGGCAAGGAGTGGGATAAATAAACAAATCAAATAAATAAGTAAAATATGGACTATGTTAGTTAAGTGCTCTGAAGAAGAATAAAGCAGGGAAGGGGAATGGTTATGCAGGGTTGGGAATGAGACAATTTTTAAAAGGATACTCAGAAAGGATTTCACTGAAGATGTGACATTTAAGCAAAGGTCTAAAGACCTTTATCCATGTGGATATTTTGGGGAAGAAGTTTCAATAGGAAAAAAAAAAAAGACAAGCCAAGTGTACAGTTCCTTGTGCCTGGCATGTTTAAGAAGCATGTTCTCATGTAGCAGGAGGAGTGTGAGAAAGTTAGAGGTCAGTGGGCTGTGATCAGAGAAAACTGGAGAGTCAGATCATGCTGAAGATAAGAGTAAAATATGTCTATTAAATAGTTGTCATGTTAGCCTACTTATATTGAAGGTGTTTTCAGAGGTTATTTATTTTATATCAAATGCAATGGCTTCTTGGTGGTACTTGACCCAGCTCTATCCCCATACTAGTGATCAGATTAAGAAACTGAATGGTAAGCCAATCGGTTTACAATGTTAGCTGAGGAGCTGAGGGAAAGGAATGGAGAGGTGTCAAGCACTTATTCTGTAGAATATTCCTGGCTGTGTTAAAGGTACCATTTGGATGATAAAGGGAGCTATAGGAAATTCACTATTTTCTTTCAAACAACCATGAAGGTTGTGATCTTAGTGTTGAGTTGAATTTTTACTATGAAAGTGATCCAATCATATTACATGTCTTAAAATAAGGGGCACTAAGTAGATCATTTTGATAAATATTTAACAAAGATATGGAGATAAAGCTAGAGGTTTCGATTATAAGTGCAAACAGTGGTTAAGTGGTTGAGACTATTTTGAACCCTATGCTTTTATCCAACTGACCACCTACTCATTTCGCCTTAGATTCCAAATCTTCCTTATTCAGCAAGAAGAAACCTTCCAGCTATGGTACGTGGTGGTACCAGATGTTCCTGGTAGAACACATCATACCTGCAGATTGATTAATAAGTTTCATTACGGGTTCTAAATATGCGCTGATTATTTTACTTAAATATATACTAAATGAATATTTTAAACTATTATAATCAATGGAATGCTGTTTGCTTTAGACATAAACATAAGTAGTTTCACGAAAAAAAATGAGATAGCTAACATATGGGCATTCATAATGGTGGAACCTGAAGAGTTTGTAAGATTTAATTTTTAGCCTAAAGATCAAATGACTTATGAAACTAATTAGATTTATAATAATATTAATTTACTATGCTATTAATAGCTATATAATAACTAACTATATTAAACTAAGAAAATTCAAATTCATTCATAGCAATAGCTTTTCCAAGCGGAATTTTAGCTATTATATATAAAACTAAGTGGAAGATTTTTACGTATCATTCTATGGTGTGGAGAAAAGAACATTAAACTAGATGACAGGAACTCTGTATTCTGAACTTGGTGATTTTGTTAGTAATTTACTTGAACTTTGGAAAACACTAATATATCTATGCTTCGCTTCTTCATCTATGAAACAGCTACCTTTACAGAGACCTTACACTCAGTCCACATTATTCTAAGCATTATATTTATACACGCATACACATTATCTCATTTAATTTCTCAATATTTATTATGTAAGACTGCCTCCTGATGAGAAAGTTAAACTAAATTATTATGCTATTTATGAGGTCTCTTCTAGCTCTCAAATTCTAAATTATTCAAATCAATTTATTTCCCCAAGGAATGAGAAAAGAAACACCATGCATGCAACAGAACATGTTGGTAGCTGACCAGACAGGAAATCTGATGTTCTTTCATCACCTGCCTTACCATCTTAACAGCTGCATGAATACTGAACTAAAATGTAGATACATAGCCTAGATTTCCCAACTTCTGGTTACAGAGTTGGATATTAGTACATGAAATATGACTAGTATCTGTAATAATAGAATCACTGGGGGAATGTGAGTTAATTAGAATATCACTGCAAAACTTGGGCAATAGCCCATTAAATGTCACAACTTCAGCAAACACAGATGGTGGAAAAATGCTAGTTTCTGGGAATATGTTCACATTATCTTGTTATGGGACAACTTATAACTCCTGTCATCACCATACCCCCACCAATGATTGTGACCACTATTCTTGAGGGACCAGAGGTATGTTCTATAGCAACACAAAGCAATAGTTTATGTAGTCAATCTTTTTCCATTTGCATGAAGACAAGGACTAGAGGATTCTAAGAAAAATTTTAGATACTTATAACAATTCACATTACAAAATTATTTTTGTGAATCTATGTTTTCCTCATCAACAGTTATAGTCTTTGTTTTCAGTGCTAAGTGTTTTCCAGTTAGTTTCAATATAAGGAAGGAATTGCTATTTTGTGTGTATTAGCAAATGCTCATGTCTCTCTACAAAGAAGTCAAGAGCAAAAAAGTAATGGCTAAGGAGAATTAAATAGGATAATTTGTTTAAGTATAAAGGGAGAATGGAAAACAAATTCTTATTTAATAAAGCTTCAAGGCTAAGCATGTTTCCTGTTACCAGTAATTACTGCCTAACTTGATAAGCCAGCAAGTAGTTATTGGAAAACGTTTGTGAAAATATAGTATCACTTTACCACTATTGGTCTATAACTTCCTTCATGAACAGTTGTTGCTCTTTATCACTGATTTTGCTTATGTCTTTTCTCTGATTGGAAAGGCAAAATTGTGGGTACCGAATTCTGGGAATAGAGTAGTTCAATTACCATTTGAACTAATTTGAATCTCATAGGACCATACCACATTTAAATGATAGATATTGATTCAAGAAATGGACCTCAAATGAGCTGGTATGGCAGTCACAAAATTAATCTGTTGAAATGTGAATGAACTCATGATGATGGAAGCTGGCCAAAGATTTGCCTAATGACAAAGGGATCACTAAGATCTATGATAATTTTTAATATTTGCTTTAATAATTAACAACAGACGTTTATGTCAAAAATGCTAAATAACAGAAATCTTTAGGGAAATAGTTTGCACAGAACAGATGTAGGGAAAGCTATTTAGTATTAAAAGAGTATCTGGTTATGAAAAGTCTGGAAATCCTAAAGGTCAAGCTTTTCACTTACTTCAAAGTATTGTATTTTGAATAAACTACTTTCTATACTATGCATTTTTAAAAAATATCTGAGATAGCAGTGATTTGGAAACTAGCTATAGAAAAGAATTAAAATATTTATGGGTTCAAACAGTTTTTAAAGACAAATGGGTTAATTAAAATCAGAAACTGAAGAAAGATAACTGCAAGAAATAATAACAAAAATTAGAATATTGTTAAAGAGTTTTCTTTACTGTACTAGATTAACATGAATCAGAGAGGGTATTATCATTTTATATTTGATAGATTTGCTTTGCATGAAGACCAAGACTCATGAAATGATGGGCACCCAAACTTTTTATATCTAACTTTATTCGTTTTGAGTACTAGAAGTGAACAATATTTGGCAGGTGGTAGTGATACAGCCACCAGGGGAAGAACTGAGAGAAGGCTCCAGTGTGAGACCTGTTGCGATTCACCAATGGGGAGAGCCAGTGTTGAGTTGTTACACTTTATTATAGGTATGAGCATTGTTGATAACAAAGGTGAAGTATAGCTTAGTTAGTTGTTTAAAAGTGTGAGTTTTCTGCAGGAAAATAAAGAGCGGGCATATGGGGGACATTTAATGTATTTTCTTAAAAATGACATTTACAGACCTAGCGTTAATCTTTGGGGAGTTTTAATCAAATCAATGATAATTTTGGTTTTTAAATGTCATAAATATTCTAAAAGTAGTAAATGCTTTTCATCTGACCTAAACTATGACTCTCAAGTTAATGTTATCAGTGCTGGCTCAATTTTTAGTTTAGGAGTTTCATAAAAAAGTAATTTATTTTCCAAATGTGGGCTCTGATTGTTAAAAATGAAAAATTTAGTACTGTCCATGACTCAGAATTATCATTGACTTATTCTCAATCAGGAACTTGAGGCTGATGTGACCAGCAGCAGTACCAATGACCTAGAATCTAGGCTGATGTGATTCAGAACTGAACTTTTCATGGCATGTACTAGAAACAATTAAAAATGGCCAAATACTATGGAGGGCTTCCAGGTCACTGTTGCTGGGGTAAATTCTCTGAAGTGTATTTGTAATATCCAAATAGGACAAAGTGGATTGCTTCAAATTAATTACTATGAATGTTCAGGACAGGGTAGAAGGACAAGACCTGGATGAAATCCTTGTAATAGAACAGGAAATTACACAGGCTTTTTAATATGGTTTCTGTAGCCAAAGAAAGGGAGTGTATGCTTAACCTTTAAGAGCTCATCTTGAGAGTAGATAAGGCTCCTGATTACTATTGAAATTTCAGGGAAACTATTTTCTTGGTAGTTATAGATTAAATTTAATTCCTTTGACAGTTATTTTAATAATGCAAGTTTATGATAATTATCAGGGTAATATGTGCTATACTATTAAATCTGGGCCAGTTTGCCAAAGAAAATTAAATCATTGCAATCTCTATTTACCATTTCATCAATCCATCTGTGCAATGTAATTTCTATAAAACACTCAAATGTTCCAATTTTTTTATTATGGATCAGTATTCTTAAGTCCCTTATCCAAGATCTCATGGATCAAGGACAGTCTAACAAATTATACTTCTTGTTTAAACATAAAAAGTCTTAGGCAAAAAAATAAAAAAGGAAAGAAAATTTTAAAAAAAAGATCTGAACAGATACCTGACCACAGAAGACATATAGAAAGAAAATAAGCATATCAAAAGATGCTTAACATCATATGTCAATAGAGAATTTCAAATTAAAACAACAATGAGAAATCACTAAATAACTGAGAGAATGGCAAAAGTTCAAAACAGTGACAACACCAAATACTAAATGAGGATGTGGAGCAACAGGAATGCTCATTTATTATTAGTAGGGATGCAAAATGGTACAGCCACTTTGCAGTGGTTTGTCCATTTGTCAGTTTCTTACAAAAGTAAACTTGTTCTTTTTTAAAATTAAATTTATTGGGGTAACGCTGCTTAATAACATTATGTGAATTTCAAGTGTTCAACTTTATAACATAACATCTGTACACTCTATTGTGTGCTCATCACCCCAAGTTTGCTCTCTTTCTGTCACAATGTAAAGACTTTTTTATACTCTTCATCCTCCCATAACCCCCTTTGCCTCTGTTGTTTGTATCTTTGAGTTTGTTTTGTTTTATTTTTTGTTCCTTTTTGTTTTAAATCCCACATATGAATGAAATCATAGAGTTTTTGTTGTTTTTCATCTGATATTTCACTTAGTATGCTCTCAAGATACATCTATGTTGTTGCAAATGGCAATATTTTCTGTTTTTATGACTGAGTAGTAGTCCATTGTATATATGTACCACATCTTCTTTTCCAATCATATGCCAAAGAACACTCAACTTGTTTCTATGTCTTAGTTATTATGAGTAATGCTGCAATGAACATGAGGGTACATATATCTTTATGAATAAGTGTTTCCAATTTTGAGGGTAGATATTCAAAAGAGGGATTGCTGGGTCCTATGGTAGTTGTAATCTTAGTATTTTGAGGAACCGATATACTGTTTTCTATACTGTTTTCTAAAGTGGCTGCACCACTTTACATTCCCACCAGAAGTATGCAAGGGTTCTCTTTCCTCATATCCTCTCCAACTCTTGTTATTGTCTTGTTGATAATAGCCATTTTAACAGGTGTGAGGCTATATCTCATTGTTGATTTATTACATTTCCCTTATAACTAGTGATGTTGGACATCTTTTCATATATCCGTTGGCCATTTATTTGACTTCCTTTGAAAGTGCCTATTTAGGTCTTCTGCTCATTTGAAAAAAATTTGATTGCTTGGTTTTCTTTGTGGTTGTTGAGTTGTGCAAGTTCTTTATACATTTTGAATGTTAGCCTTTTATCAGAAGTATTATTTGCGAATATTTTCTCCCATTCTGTTAGGTTGCCTTTTTGTTTTGTGGATGATTTCTTTTGCCACACAGAATTTTTAGTTGGATGCCATCCTGCTTATTTGTCTGTCTGTGTGTGTGTGTATTTATGTATGTATGTATATATATATGTATGTATCTATGTATCATTTTACTTCCTTTGCTTTTGGGTTCACAAAAAACCCCTCTGAGACCAAAGGCCATAACTTTAGTGCCTATATTTTCTTCTATATATTTTTATTGTTTCAGGTGTTTTATTCAGTCTTTAATCAGTGTTGAGTTAATTTTTATGTATGATATCAGATAGTATTCTAGTTTCATTTTTTTGTATGTGGATTTCCAGTTTTCTCAACACAATTAATTGAAGAAACTATTCTTTTCCCATTGTATGTTTTAGGTTCCATTGTCAAAAATTGGCTCTCAATTCTGTTCCATTGGCCTGTGTGTCTAAAAGTAAACATATTTTTTATTGTGCAATCAAGCTGTCATGTTCCTTGGTATTTACTCAAATGAGCTGAAAACATATGTCCCCATCAAAGCCTGTGCGTGGATGTTTATAGCACTTTCATTTATAATTCTCCAAACCTGAAAGTAACCAAAATGCCATTTAGTAGGTGAATAAATAAATAAACTGTGGTACATCTATACACTGAATATTATTCAGCACTAAAATAAAATGAGCTATAAAGCTAAGAAAAGACATGGAAGAAACTTAAATGTATATTGCTAGGTAAAAGAACCCAATCTAAAAAGGCTAGATACTGTATGAATCTCGCTAAAATATTCTAGAAAAGGAAAAACTATAATGATAATAAAAGAATCAGTGATTGCCAGAGGTTGGGTGGAGGGATGGAGAGAGAGATGAATAGGTAGAGCACAGACTATTTTTAGAGTAGGGAAACTGCTCTTTATAATGAATTCATGCCCTTACATATTTGCTAATATTCAGAATATGCAACACAAAGAGTGAACTCTAATGCGAACTGCAGACTTTGGTGAATAATGATGTCTCAATGTTGGTTCATTGCATGTACACTTTGGTGCAGGCTGTTGATAGTGGGTAACATGCACAAAGACAATTTCGTGACCACTGCTTGCTCTGCAAAATCAAAGTTGCTTGAGGTGATGTTTCAAGTCGATCGAGGTTTAAACTCAGAGGATCTGGGCTCAAGCTTCAGCTCTGTCATCTACTACCTAAGTAACCTTGTGCAAAAAGCATAACTTCTTTAGTCCTCAAATTTGTAATCTCATGAGATTGCTATGAAGATTAAATGAAGTAATATACTTGAAATCTATTGCATACTTATTGATACATGAATGTTAAGTTTTCTTACAACTGAATGGTTAAAGAAATGGAATATAGCTATAGTTCACTTTGCTGTATATATATATTTTTTCATCCATACCTTTCATTTCCGGTGTCAGTCTGTGGCAAACAAACTAAGATTTTCTATGTTTAGGCCAAATTGCTCATATTTTTTATAAACAGATGGTTCATTATGTAAGCTAATTAATTAGAAACATGTATCTGCATGCTGGGTTCAGATATGGTCCACACAGTTTCAGACCATATGCTTAAGATTCCTGTTATAGAACATTAACATTTTCTCTCACTTAAAAAAAAAATTATTGAAATAAATTCATGTACTACACATTTACTCATTTAAAGCATACAATTTAGTAGTTTATAGTATATTTAGAGATTCTGCAAACATTACCATAGTCCATTTCAGAACATTCATTCACTCCATTTCCTCCTAACTCCTTCACAGCTCCAAACACTAATATACTGTCCCTATAATATAATAAACACTGTTTATTATACTGTAATAATATTACAGAATATAATATGTTTTGTCTGAATATTTCATGAAAATGGAATCTTAAGATATATCATCTTTTGTGACTGGGTTTTTAACACCGTAGTATGCATTTTATTGGCGAATAATGCTTCATTGTATGGATATACCTCATTCATTACCATTCATTAGTTTGTTGATTAATTATTTGAGCATTTAAGTTGTTTCTTCTTTTTTGGCTATTATGAATAATGCTACTATGAACATTCATGTACAGATATCATGTGGACATTTGTTTTGATTTCTTTGCATATATACATACCTAAGAGTAGAATTACTGGATCACCTGTAACTCTGTGTGTACCTTTTTTGAGGAGTCACTAGGCTGGATTCAAAAGTGACTGTACTATTTTACATCCCTACCAACAATGTATGAGGGTTTCAGTTTCTCAATATCCTCACCAAAGCTTGTTATCTCTTTTATTATAGCCATCATAGTGTATGTAAAGTGATATCTCGTTATGGTTTTGACTTTAATTTTCCTGATAATTGATGCTGTGTAGAATGTTTTTATGTGCTTATTGGATAAACTCATTGATTTGTTCTATATAGAATATATTTCAGAAGGTGGTGTTTGAAAGTGTCTACATTTAAATAATAAATATTTGAAGTAGATATAGCATGTTATATAAGATGTAACAATACATGTTATACATAAAAAGTAAGTCTACTTATTGCATAAAAATAACATATAATAAATACTATACCACATGTAAATACATTAAATGCAGCATATAAATCTCTTGACTGTTTTATTTTATTTTATTTTTTTGGTATTTACAACTATCTGATCTGGTACCACAACAGTTCTGTTCTCTTATTCCATAAACCCTGCAAGGTAGAGAGAGAGGCATCTTTATTATCTTCATTTTATAGATGATAATCTTGCAGCTGCTCTGTCAGACTTAAACTGCTTAAGTACACTTACTGGTGACTCTTTTCCATGTTCCCCGAGTGTAATGCAGTGAAAAGAGGGATGAAGGTTTACCTGGCAGCTCTCAGAGAACAGTTTCTTTCAAATTAGGAAAGAGAGGGTTTAGTTTTGAGCAGAACTATAGTGATATCAGATTACATGGTTGGTTACCATGAAAGAAACAGCAAAGAAATTTTATTCTTTCATTATTCTCATCATTATTTATTTAAGATATATAATATATAGGCAAATGTTATATAATATATAAAGGTAATTTATATATTTTATTATATTTATTACATATTACATTTTATTATATTTATTATATATTACATATTATATATTACATGTATTATATAATACAGTTATATATAATATATAATAACTCACATATTAATATGTTTTATATAATATGTTATATGTAATTACTAGGAAATTTTTTCTTAAAATTAGTCAAATAATGTTAAGTGACTTACATAACCTATCTGAAATCATTCCCATAAACTTTCAACAAATAATCCATGTTCTGTATAGGTGACTGTGGAAGAAATAGTTTTCTCTATTATCTATTCTCCTCTTTTGTTCATAGTAACATAGGCTTAAATCTACATTTCTAATTCTCTCTTGCAGTTAGATGTGGTCACATATCTAAATTTTGGACAATTGATGTGAAATTAAGGAGTGTGCTTTTCACTCCCACCTTTTCTCACCTTCTGATGATTGAAGAGTAGATGTGAAGGTTGAAGCTGTAGTAACAATTTTGGACCAAAAGAGAGAGACATTTTGTGGAGTATGAGAGAACAAGGTAGAAAGATCCTGGGTCCCCAAAACCTTAAAGCTGCCATATCAGCTCTGAACTATTTAGTTCATATTCTGTTATTTTGTGTCTCTCTGTTAGAACAGCTGAAACTATTCTACCGAGGAAACTGCCTCATCCACAAAAAGTCTTTGTTCTCCATGGCAACCCTTCAATATGCAAAGTGCTATATTTTTTGTTTTATTCTATTCTAGAATAAAACATATTCTGTTCTAGAAAATGTTCTTCAATTATTTCAACTAGATTTTATATAACACTTCATAGACATCTCACCTTCTTGGACACATTCTTTATCAATGTTGCTCTGAAATTGTATTCCTTAGAATGAAAACATTACACTATATGTGAACTAAAAAACATAGAGCAGACTGATTACTCTCAAGAGAAGGCAGTCCAAGTTTGAATTAGCTTATCTAACAACCTCATTTATTTATTGTATTCATTCATTCAGTTAGTGATTAGGCTGAGATTATATTGCATGATAGGCTACGAGTAGGGTGCTGGTGAGTCAAGGGTGAATATGTTCTGTATACTTATTAAATTTGCAATGAATTAAAACATGTCTTCATAACCTGTTTTTTGGAACTTCCCCATGCCATGTCAGTGACATTAGTAAATATGAGACTTTACATGCATTTCACATTTGTGAATTTCATCATGTTGTTTGCTTACTTGGATTCAACCTATTGAGTTAAGTTCAGGGCTTGGTTCTGAGGCTCAAGCATGCCCTGGAAAGATGTAAGTGTTTTTATTGCACTCAATATTTCTGAACTCGGAATGAATGTATAGACCTGTCTTGCCAACTTTTGAGCATAAGAACAGAAAGGAGGGGGAAGGCTTTGTCACTCTCGCCTTCTCTTCTTCCTTCCTGCAATCACTGGATCATTTGCTTCCCAGATTTATCACTGTGGTCTTCAGACACGATATTCACCAGCATCCAAATTTTTGGTTTATGCATGACTCTTCTGTCACATTTTCAAAAGATGGGATACTGACAAGGACATTATGAGGATGGGCTTATTTCCTTTGAACCACTTACTATTCTATTCTGCGCAATTTTAGATTACTTTTAAATTTCTGCCTTGTTTGCCTGTACTTTCTCCTTGAAAGCCCTTCTGCCAATGGTGTTAAATAATGTCATTTCCAATACATCATTCCCGTTCATTCCTTTATAGGGGAACTAGGGCAAGGGGTGGTTAACTACTGTTAGGCCCCAGCCATTGAACGAAAGAAAGCAACTGCATTGCTGCTGTGAAGGGGCTTTCACCGTCAGCATGTGTGCAGTTGCGAGCGACTGTACGCTTTCTTTAGCTCTTAATTACCCCCACACAAAGGGCAGTGTTTGCTCCTCATGCACATGGGATTTGCCCGCCTACTTTTCATTAGTGTTAATGGGGTCTCTATGTATAAATCCTCTTCCCTTCCCCCAGTATCAATGGTGGAATAGATGCCAAGAGAGCTTTTTGCGTTTTTGCTCACTGATTGGTTTCAGATGGAACACAAAAGCAAATCCCTGAGTGTGAGCACACTCATTCTCCACACACCGCACTCCAAGCTTTATTAACACTCATGGGACTTCTTGTCTCACATGCTGTCCCAGGAGTGGCCAGAAATAACCTTCCCACTGGGGCCTACTTTACCCCCTCCCAAGCCATTGAAAATCAATTTTATTTTTTTTCACACGGGCTTGACTTATTCTATTTTCCTTGATATAAGTAGATCAGATTAAAAGCTAAAAATATACAAAAGTGCAAATTTATCTTCCTTAGGTCTCACAAACTCTCTTTAAATTTCCTTTGGGAAATTGAGAAAAGGTGCTCAATTCCATTTAGGTGACCTACCTCCTCTGAGACTATTCACTGGATAGTGATGTCATCTTGCTGGTTCATTCATCTCCCCAAATCTACCCTTGTACTTTTCAGGATCCTCATATTTATATCTTAATTAGTTTCAGGATTCCTGGAATCTCCAAATCCTCAACCAAATTTAGCTCTCAGCTTGTCAGAATATTATTCATTAGTAGGTAAGAATGGGCCAAGTTTCCATTAGCGACACACAGAACTCTTTCGTTGTTATTCATATTAGCCTTACATCATATATCCTATCTACAATGCCTTTTCTTTCTTTAATTTTATTCATTGACTTAAACCTGAATATATTTATTGATGAATTTTCCAGCCATCCTGGGTATAATGCAGGGAGAATAGGGATGTGAGTTTCCTTGGCAGCGGTATGAGGACAGTTTCTTCCAAATCAGAAAGAGGATTTTTCCAAATTAGGACACAAAACCCCAGATTTTTATTCAGCTGCTGGCTATAAGTGGTTCCACATTCCTTTACTACCTGCAGGGATGAGAAAGACAGTGATGAGAAAGTTAGAAAAGATGCAATGTCTTAGGCTATTTATGGGCATTATTATTTTTTTTTAAATAACAAAAGCAAACAGCATCATTTTTAGTAAAATAGTTGAAACTTAGAATTAATGTTCATTAAATTGTAAACTCTAAGCCAAAATTAAATCTTTTTTTAAAATCTTAGTTTTGTTTAAAAGGACTGATAACAGGTTAAAAATTTCAGAGATAAAATTTCTTATTTAAACAGTAAACTTTCATTTAAAATGTGACCCATGATAATGAATATGCTATTTACAGTTTTACCAAACATTGCCATGTATACCACATATTCCATTGGAGTCCATCAAAAAATGCTGTTATTAAAGGATTGCTATAAGAAATCAAACTTTTTGCTTGAGTACCGCTGACACACGCTTTTCTTCATAAATCTACATTTTTGTTTGTTTGTTTGAAAGTTTCTTTGATAAAAAGAAACCTAAGTCTTCAAGCTAATCAAAACCCTTCTCTTTCTTTAGCCTGTTCCTCCTTAGGGTGCCTCCTAATCTCACTTATTTTCCAAGTATTTCCTCTTCTCTATCCCCTAGCTCCAAAAGTGTGGACTAAGGAAAAATATAAGCACAAAATAAAAATGTTTAAGGTAAAGTAATAGCAAAAAAGTTTTTATTCTTATTTTTCCAGAAACTCTCTCCTTCTCTCAGATGAAGATTTAATATGTGACACATAGTGTGTGAAGTTAGAAGGTCAAGATGGTGAAGGGCATACTGATCCTTTGAGGCTGTTGGTTTGTACATTACTGGACTGATGTTTGTGAAGGATAGATTATCAACATTACGTATGACTTCAGGTTTTTTTTTTTTCTGATGATCTGTTAATTCCTCATGTCCTCAGACTATAGAATATTTATATTTGTTAACTTTTCTAGGAATCTAATGCATTTGAGGAAGTAATAGATCTGATTTACTGACAAGCCATTTGACTAGTGTCAAGGAATTTTGAGTGTGTCTGTGAAACAGTGCCCACCTCCTTTCCAAGAACACCACAATGGTTTGATAATTAAGAACAAACAGCCTTGCTGACAAGGTCTGCAGTACTTAATAAATTTTCCAGGAGTAGGAGCTACATTGAAAGATGAAGTGAGGCACCTGGGGAGGAGCTTCTAAGCCTGACTCGACATGGGAGGGTATGAAATGTCAATTATCGCTACTGATGTGGACCTGGCAGGGCCAGGGGTTCTAAGGGACTGTAGTCATGGGACAATCTGGTAGACTATGTAAAAGTGATAAATACCTTAACAAAAGCATCCACCTGAATTAGAAATTAAATGATTTGAAAGTCAATATAGCATAGACATTTCAAAGCTTTTAGCCTACAAGCTTAATACACTGGCATGCTTGCATAATAATTAAACCTGGGATTTAAGTTCTTAGAGAGCAAAGTGATCACTCTTGGACACGCAGGAAACCTATAATTCTTGTATCCACATAGGTCTTAAAAAAAAAAAAGGATCAGTTAAAAGACACCCTTGTGTCTTAAAAAGTCCAACTCTTGTGTATGTGCAGGGGAAGAGAGAGTGAGTGTGTGTGCCTGCTTATAAATATAATGGCCTTTCCACATAAGCTGCTCATTCATGTATGGAAGTGATTAATGTCCATCAGCCAAGTCTTTACTCTCAGCAGCTCCAGAGGATGCAGTTTGATTGGTTGTGGGTTCAGTGGTCATTGTTTCCCACATGATGAGAAAGGACCTTGTGTATTAAAGGTCTTTCCTCTGGTCTGCCTCCACTGACACCTCGCTGGATTGTTTTGAGAAGTGAAATGAAGAATGAAGGTAATAGCACAGCACAACATTGTGCATCTGGAAAAGGAGCTCAGTTAGTAGTTGTTGCTATTATCTTCATCAACACCGTGTTACATAGGCATCAAGAGCCGTGAATTGACTTGCTCAAAAGGACAATTAAATCAGTAAAGGGTTCTATCTGTTTTATTCTCTTAAAAACCTTGTTGAATGCTTAGGTATGCTCATTCTCAGTAATACCAAGAAGAGTAATAGACAGTTCCATCCTGAAGTTAATGCAGGATTCTTGGGAGTGTGGAGAGGAAACTTCATATAGGTAAATGGTAAAATGGTATAAACCAGGGAACAGGAGAGAATGGGGAGCAGAAGCTGGGATACCTGAGCCCAGGAATAGTCCATCTCCCATTTATTTTGAAAAAAAAAAGGGTTATAATGCTCTTATTAATACACATCCCAGAGACTGAGTTGAGAGACTGCTAGATGGTCTAAAAGTGGGGAAACAAACAAACAAAAACAAACAAACATATGTTCTGGCTGGTAGTAAATCCTGCCCCAGCTCATGTGTAAGAGGGAAGCTCACTTAGGTTTAGAGCAGTGTTAGTTAAACTGTGATCCAAAGGCCCCTGCCTCAGTTACTTTGAGTACCTACTGGCTATGGATCTGAGTGGTATCTGCCCTTAGTTTTCTAATCTGAATCTCTTGGGGGCAAAATACACCCAGAAAGTGCATTTGAAACAAGCTTCAGGTGACTCTTACCTATTAGAATTTACTTGGATATGGATTCTACTCACATGTGCTTTTCCTGCTCTGGTAAATGGGATAGAATAATATGTGAGTTCAGAGGATCCTTTTTGCCACTCGAGGAGAGAATACTATTGTAAAAAATACTACCAATGATTTCATCAATAGTCTTGGTTAGATGTGGAGATATTACTGGTGGCCTCTTTTCTATTTCTAAACTCCCAAACTTAATTAAATGTAGAGTAGATATAAAAAAAAAGAGGGGAAAGGAATAGAATAAATGATGGAAAGAGGTGAATCAGACAGGAGATTATCCAAGAATCATTTTATAACTTTAATATCGCTCTTCTTCACTCAACTCCTGGGGAGACATTTTAATAGTGTGTCAAGAATTTATGGCAGAGATAACAAATAACTAGCACTTGTGTCTCCTTTTATACCTCGAGTATTCATGGTAGGTATTATTCATAAATAACAATAATGACACTTTTCAACAGAACCCTGACATGTCTCACAATTTGTTCTGACATATCCCTCCAAGTAACCACCTTCAATCAATTGGAGTTACTATGGATGATAAAATCTTCTTGCCATACTGGGGCACACACAGTTAATTCCTGTCTCCTTAAAAGAAACAAACAGACTTAAAACTAGTACTACAAAAGGTGCCTTCTTTCTAAGGGTACCTGGTATTATAAATTGGGAGTGGGCTTATATCCTGTTTGAGATTACATTTCTTAAAAATATAAACTCACATTTTCAGAAGCTGATTCAGCTTAGATTGGATCTTAGGGTAGGGAAAATTTTAATGGGTGTTTAAGTAGGTTTTCTTTCAAATCTTTGTAAGAAATTATTTTACACTCTTGCATAAGTTGATGATCAGAAGATAGGTTATGACACTAGGCTGCATGGGTCATGAGCCTGCTCGATGCCTTTCTGATAGTGTGGATGGTCAAGCTCAGATGCTTCATCTTCTGTCTCATTTGTGCAATAAAGATGATTGTGATAGCTCCTTCACTGATTTATTCAGTGACTTAAATGAAAAAATGCATAGTATCTGGCATATGAATGCTAAGTGATTCATGTAAGTGATTATTAATTCATTGGTACACTTGTGCTTCTCTTCATTAGAATATTGGGGCCCAGAAGGACTAATCAGGATATGGAGCTAAAATAAATAAAAATAAAAACAAAACAAAATATTGGGTACTCTTTTTGTGCTGTGTTTTAAGCTCGAGTGGCAAAAAGGATCCTCTGAACTCACATATTATTCTATCCCATTTACCAGAGCAGGAAAAGCACATGTGAGTAGAATCCATATCCAAGTACAGGAAGATATGTTTTGCTTGTTGAGACCTCTGGATTATCTTAGAGGGTTTAGATTGGATGGTCATTACCGAGAGGGGTAGCTGAGTGATGATTTCAAACAAAAATGACTAACTAGACATAGAATAAATGTTGTGGAAGGCATTCATGCATCTTTTAAGCAATACGCTAAAAGTAGATAAGACTTGTAATTCATACACGGTCTCTCATCACATCAGCAGTTTAAGAGCTGATACTCTGCTAAATTTTCTTTATGGGATTTCCTGCGATTCGATTTCCAGGCCTAGTACCTCCAGCAGTACCTGCTATGTAGTTGGGCATCAGTCAGCTTCCTTCCTCTTCGTGTCGGCAAAGTAATGAACTGTTGGTTATAAACAGTTGAAAACAAATATTAGAAGGTCATTGTGTTGCTAAACTTTGATATATTGAGAAATGTGAACTTTAGCAGAGATTCTAAAGTATTGTCATGCAGGAAGCGGTGGAGAAAGTGGATTCATCTATCACTGGTAAAAACATGGGCACAGCATCACTGCTTGAAGGTTGAGCATGGAAATGCTCAACCCTGATTAAATGGCCATAATTCCTCAAGGCTGTGACATGGCTGGCAGGCATGGGAAGCCGGGGCCTTACAATATAAGTTGTTGAAATTTATAATACACTGTCAGTCTGTCAGGAAAAAAAAATAGATGTTGGATTCTCCCTAAATTTAAATTATTGAATAATTATTTTAGCATTTTCAAATATTGATTTGCAAATATATTTTGATGGTAAAAGGAAAATTCCATATTTTTTCTATTTAGAAATGTGAGTATATAAAGATAATACATAATGTTTCTTTAATTCGTGTCCCTTTTCATAGAGTGATTTGTTAAGTAGCATTAGGGATGCTGAACAGTAGACTTATCCTTGAAATTTCAGACACTTGCGTTGCAGAAATGAGAACTCAACTGGTGAGTGCATTTATTTTCATCTATGAAGAAACCTTTTGTATATACACTGCACTTATTTTACTTCTTTCAAATCATAAGAGAACATACAGGTAACTTATTGGCGCAAGAAACAAGGCATTAGTCTGGAACTCAGAATTGAGGCTTAGGTCGTGCTTGGAATGAACTTGAGTCACATCCCTAGAGGGTAGGGTTATGTCAGTGTTCCATCCATTTTATAATACTTGGCATATGTATATAGCAGTAGTGAATAAATACGAGGTACAAAGAAATTTGATTAAGAATCTTAGCATTATAAGTCAACAAAAGTCATTGCTATGGGGATTTAAAAGAGATTTTTATAGCTCTAAGACATGTTGTCTGGTCATAGCAATAATTATTTAGCTCTCATGTGTGTCTTGCTAAGTACCATAAAAAATAGAGCAGAGAAATGCGGGATCAACTTCCTTCAATAGCTTAACATCTGGGGAGATAGAACTCAACCAAATAAGCATTAAGCAAGCATATATAATTGTCTGATATGATTGTTTTAGTAGGCAAATGGGGTTGCATGTAATCCAAAAGGGGAGAATACTACTGGCTCAGTAGTTGGGAAGGTTAAATAGAAAAGGCTGGGCTTTACAAGAACCTTGGGATGATAATTTTAAACACTGATAGAACATTCTTAAAACTGGAAATTTAAAAAGTAAAATCTCCCTAAGCCCGACATGACATTAAAACTCTTTCTGTATTTGCTCTACATTTTATGTTCTGTAACCTTACCTTCTTTTCCTTGAAACTCATCTTTGAACTTCTTCTTCCAGCCTCAAGAGAACTTATATTCTCCTAGTTACCCTTTTCTTGATGAAGGATCTACTCTGTGGTCCCACCATAACCTGTGTCTACACAGTTTTTCAAGGATTCCATCAAATACCTTTTCCTGTGATAATCACTCCTAAGGAGATAGACTTCCCCTAACCAAATCCTTTTTATTTTCCCACTTACATGTGTGTCTACCCTTTCCTACCTCTCATTATGTACCCTAGGAGTCTTAGCTATGTTTATGTCCCATAAAACATCTAACATAGTGCTTTGCTTATAATAGTAGTAGAGTAAATGCTGTTGGATTAAATTTTCAGCTCTTGATCTTTCTATAAATAACAGAAAAGTTACATAATGATCAGTGAATGAAAATAGTGAAAGCAAATGTTATCTTTCTCAGGACTAGAGAAAGTAGAATAAAACCCCTTGAAGGTTGGGCCTGTCTGGTCATTGATGACTTCTCAATGTATTTTGCAATGCCTGGTATGGAGTAGGTGGTGAAAAATGTTTGATAAATGAATAAATGGGTGAATATGCATGGGTCAACACAATACTATCCATGAACATTTTGGAGTTCACAAATATGTCATCACAGCACCTGTCAGCACGATTGGACTTTGTCAGGTTTTTATAAGTTGTTCTAGTGACATCAGTAAACAGGTACCCAGACTCATGCCTCTGTCCCTTTTACCCCTGGAGATGGTTTTTCATAGAAGAAGCTATAAAAGAGTAAGCTGCCATGGAAGTAGACAGACATAAACTTCATGCTCGACCTTAATTCTCATAGTCAAAAGAGTGTGTCCTGCTTGTAATGAGCATATATAGCAAAACCCAGACCCTTCAACTTATGACTTGGGTCAAAATATATAAGATTTTTGTGATTTATTTTTTAAAAGAAGTATCATGTTTCTCCTATAAGCCAGGCCAAATCTTGGTAATAGCTTCCGTAATCAGATTAAAGCCTGAATATCCCACATCTACAAATAACATATTTTCTGTATGACTTCTGTGTCTTTCCTGTTGAGTCTGGGGAGGCATACAGACCTTTTTTTTTTTCCTTGGAATATGCACTTCTTGTTTGAGGCTTTAAATGACACATATTCCCTAATTATGCAGAAGCATGACACTAAGGTTTTTCCTATAAAAAAACAAACAAATAGAGTTTTTAATTTCTAAATTATATGCAAATGGAGATGACAAATTTCATTTGGACCATAGTTATCCCCATTTAGGAGAAGAATTCTAGAGAAATGTAATGCTAAATGAATCATAATCATAATGATCAGAATTGTAATCACATTAAAGAAAGTATTTAATTTTGGAAGCCAAGTTCAGTTATATCCTCTGAGAATTCTGAATAGCTTTAAAAATATGTAAGTTCTTTATTTATTTTGTGGATATGCATTGGCGTTTTTATACACAGGCTTTGTGCCATATCTCATCATGTTGACAAAGCAAGAAGACTTCTCCCGCAGACTTGGAGATACCCTTGACATCTCACAAAAGAACAGACGATGTAGCCTTGAGCAGGTGCAAGCATTTAGCCTGGTTTTGTTACACGGAACCCACATAAGGAATTCCATTCAATGGTGAGGATATATCTGACTAGTTCAAAGTGATTCATTAGCACAAAGAAATAAAGTGGGAATAGTTCTCAGAGCCTTTGGCAAGCACGTTAAAGCAGACCCATGACAGATGAACTCAATGAACTAACAGCTTAAATAGCAGTTGAGATCTGGGAGTGCTGAGAAATGAATGTGCTGACCTTACAATAGTGAGCAAAACTTCATGACTAGAAAACACAAACTTTCAGGCCCTTGTGGGAGAATGTATCCCATTATGCAGTGTTTAAAGAGAGGAGAAGGGGACTATACAGTTATACAAGCCATTAATTAAACTTAGCATAGAGAGGCCATGGGTGTCTACCTTACTGGCTGATTAACATACTGTGTCAAGAGCATTAGATATTTACCGACTGTTTCTCCCTCAGAAACCATAAGGGAAATGGCCCCTCAGAAGTGCATCTATAATTCATGCACCAAATCAGAAGCTGTGCATGTAGACTTACATTGCTATGCATTCTTTCCCCTCATTCCAGTGGGAGCCAGCTATGCAAAAAGAAGGTCCCCGTCATGCTGTGCAATCCGATTTCTGTTTGTGTTGTTTTCAAGATGGTTTGGATATCCTGAGGCATGGACAAGGACAAGAGGAGCCAGTTGGATATGTAGGTTAGGTTAAAGGGAGTTTATTTATTTTGGTGAATCTTTCAGACTTTCAAGTATATAATTAGATAAAAACAAGTTACTATAAGCCTGGAATGTGTAAAGATGCCTCATCATAGGAACTGCTATCAGATTAAATTATAAATACATATGTGCAATATACTTTTATCTCTTTGATACATCATGATTATTTAGTATAATTGTTGCATCAGCCATTATGGTATTTTTTCCCAAGTATTTGTACTGGCATCAAATTTTATAACCTACTGTACAAAAAGTGAGTTCTTTCTGTAGTTGTTTTTAATAATACTTTGGGATACATGTATGTTATTGATTTTAAAAAGTAAGATATTTATTTTGAAATTTTTAATTAAAATCTCTGTTCAGGATTTTTCGAAATCAAATGACAAACTACATGTTTTGAAAAATTTCTTACAAAAAATTAACAATTTTAGCAAGCCATTAATGGAAATTAAGTGGACTAATAAAAATAGATTTTCATTTTATTATGAAATTTCTATTTTCAACTATAAGATTTTGAATTGGAGATTATAAGTCACCCATGAGGGCTGTGTAACTAACCAGGTACAATTAGGTAGCAGCTTAGAACTATTTTTCCTAGATACCAGGAAATAGCTTGCCAGTCTTACCATGTAATTGTGGGGTTAACCAAACCCCTGGCCAATGTTGGGAGTGATTTGGCTGATGGTCAGCTAGAGACTAGAATAAAGCATAGATGGTGGAGCCTGGCATAAAGCACTGACTAACACTATGCTTTACTCATGCTCCAAGTCCCTTCTGAATTCATTTTAGTGCAGTTAGTTTGAAAAGATAAAAACTATCACTTTCCATAGCTTAAATCTAAATCTTAAAGTACATACAAACTAAAAGCAGCCTGTTGTTAATATTATATTTCAGCTTTTAGCCAGTTGAGCATGTTCATGTCTAGGTCAGCAATAGGACTGCAGGAAAGATAAACATTGAGTGTGCTTTTTGCCTTGAATGCTGTAAGATGATATGTGCATTTATTAAAAAGACTGTTCATTTTCTGGTGATTGTTCGGTGTGTAACATTGTTGTTCATGTTATATAATTCTTAGTTCATGGCAATTTCCAGCCACATCAGCCAGGTATAACCTCATTTTCTTTCAATGAAATCACTGATTCATAATATGCTTGCAAAACTACACTATAAGCTTCCATTTCAGGATAACCATTTTACCCATTATTCATTGGACTTGGCTCCATATACTGACCCAGTCTCAAATCCTCACTTTACCCCTACCCTGCCACATCTAAAATCCCCATCGGTCTGTTTCCATCAACCTTTAAGCAAAGTAAAGACACAGGTCCAGGAGACATCCAAACAGACCACATGGAATTGGGTATATGTTCAAAGATGTTTCTGTCTCTGCCCAGGCTGGTTAAATGTGAGTAAATTGACACATCTGAAAGCCAGCTGTTGCTTTCAGCTCAAACCCATCTGATGTAGGAATCCTAGGAGGTCAAAGAGAAGAGCTTTCCAGTTCTCTGGTGTGCCGACATGTGGTGGTGCAGGTGGATCCTTGCCCAGTCCAAGTGTCAGGGTGCAGAGAAAGAAGGGTGGCCATATTGACCCTTCTTTCTATTGTTTTCATCTGCATTATGTATTTATGCAGTTATGTGTATTAGTTAAGACAAGTATCCTAGAAATTGGAAGCCTTTGTTCTTTTCCTAACCAGCTCAAAATGACCAAATGGAGCTAGACAATATTTCTAGATTCTTTGTTTATTCCTTCATTTGTATTTGTAAATGTGGCATGCTTCATGAAACAGGAGAATGGTGGGAATCAGTTGAAGTTTACAGAGGATTTGGCCAATTGTGTTTGTTTAAAGAGATGAGAGGAATTCAGTTAGATTATTCCTTTTGAGGATGAAGGCCACCTTTGACTTCTAGTCTGGTGTGAACCCTGGTGAAAATATCAATCAAAATGAGAGCTGATAGTGACATGGAAAAACAGAGAAGAATAAAGTCAAAGAGAAATTTAGATGAAATATGTGGGAATTAGCAACAAATATTAAGGGTAAGAATAATAATTTAAGTGTTTCTTTAGGGGGTCAAGTATAATGTGAAAGAAGCAAAGACACATTTCTTTTGCATGACAAGCAACAGAAAGAATAAGTAAATCAGGCCTTAATGAGCAGATTTAAAATCCCTTTGGGATTTTTGAATTTAAGAGTTTCCTCTAAAGTCAACTCCAGTTGCTTATATGAAATCCTGTAACAGGCGTGGGCAAGAAACAAGCTAAGTGATTGCCTGCTCCATCTTCTGTCTTCAGCCATGTTTTATCCTGATTAGTCATCTCTGCCTACAGGAAAGGAGGTAGTCATGCCTCTTTCTCAAGACTGTTTCCTCATTCCAAGCTTTTCCTCTATTTTAACTTTTCACTTTTTCTAGTTCTACAAAAAAATAAAAACAAAAACAAATCTAATCAATTAAATTGCCCTATGGAATTTATTATTTCTTTCACCATCACCCCACTCTCCCTCCCCAACCTAATTATATTATCTCTGTACCACTGGAAATACTGTTAGTCTAAAAAAAGAATTTCTGGACAGCCATTGTATAGCCCACCGACAAAAGGGAATTTTAGATATGTTGGCATATTCGGGGGCTTGTGACATGCTTTGTATTGTTCAGTGTATCACCCCTCTTTGTACAAGAAAGCCAGCCATGTGTCTTTGCACAGCTAATTTAAAGGGGGAAGTTTCATCATCTATCCTCAAGGCCTATGTCATCATTGTGGTACAGACACAAACAGGGATTCAGAGAATAGTTTGCAAAAGAAAGAAAGAGGTTTTATAACATTTTGACGTGAAGGCATTTCTCTCTTTAAAAAATCTAGTTATACCAAAATAATGTTTACTAGATTCTTTAGAAAGTAGGAAACTACTTAAATTATCAACAGGCTTTTCTGATTTGTTTTAAAAAACCAATATGCTTTTACGATTTACTTCAGTATTCTCTCAGTAACGAAAATCATAAAATGACACAAACTTACATCTCTGTGTATATATGATCTGTTTCTCTCTTATTCCTTATTTCTTCTCTGATTCTTTAAGACTAGTAATGGATGACGGTTGTTCCAAAGAAGTTTTAATCAAACAACTTCCTCACTTTAATTTGTCTCCAGATAATAGTTTGCTTTCTTAATTAATGCTATGAAAACACACATTATGATCTTTACCTGAAACATGTTTTGATTAACACCCGTACCTATGGTTTCAGCTAACTGAAGAGCGCTTTTCCCCCTGCAGAGAGGCTGTGCTCCATTTGGCAGCTGCTTCATTTCACCCCAGAGGTTGCTGCAGTTTGCTAACTGTAAAAATAATGCTTATTTATGATAGAGTTTATAAAGTTCTTCCTATCAAATAAAAAAAGAAAAATCCGTTCTCTGAGAATAACATCTCTCTCTTTTTTATTCTTGCCTTTTCTTTTGCTTTCTTTCTCGTTTTGTCTCCTCTCACACAATTTCAATATCTATATAATTTCACATAAAAGAATGCCTATGAGCATTTTTGGAAAACCACTCATAATAATAATGATGATAACAGCAGTGGCAATTTATTGAGCAATTCCTATGTATTTGGCTTTATTATAGAGTTTTTGCATTACATTAGCTCAGTTGTTTTCACGACAGTCCTATCAAGTAGGAAACAGGATTATTCCCCTCACACAGAGAAAACCAGCTGAGGTTCAGAGTAGTTACTCAGTGAGTGGCAGAAAAGCTGGCTGCGCCTGCTCTGAATCTGGCCACTCTTTGAGTTGAAATTAAGCATTTTAGCTCTCTCAGTGACTACTGTTTGCTTAAAATAAGAGACACCAAGAGACACAAATCTCCACACAGAAAAGTTTTTATTCTAAAGGGCAATTCTGATATGATGCTCTTTCAACCTGAAATTATTCAGTTCATCCCAATTTCCCTCAAAATAAAATCTGCATTCTTTATCATAGTGTTTCCAACCTTCACATCTTGACTGTGGTTTACGTCTTGGATTCTACCTCTCCCTCGTGCCTACCCTCCTCTTTAACAGAGCCATACTGCCCAGGATTTGTAAGTTTTCCTTTTGTCTATTTGCAACTTCTTTCTCTACTTTGACTGAATCCCACTCCATTTCAAGTCTCATTTTGGACAATTCTGCTTCTAGGTGGCTGTCCTGACAACTTCCACCTCCCTTATTTGGTCCTCTCTTCGTGTTCTCATGGCACCCCGAGCTTGCCTATTTCTTTATTTAGGTAAGTGCTGACTTTTCCTCTCACCTGCTAGATGGAAAGATGCTTGAAAGTGAAGACAACTTCACTACCACTGCATTTCTGTTCCCTCAGTGCCTGCACCAAGTAACAATAAATACATGCTCAACAAACAAATAAACAGAGAACAAAGCTAAACTAAAATAACACCTGATAAAACTTTAAAGAGTTAATATATGTTAATGCTTATTGCTTCAAACTCATTTACTTTGAAAATGATTCCTGTCTTCTTTCAGTTCAGTACCTGAAGTTTGGTTTATGTGTCATGTGAGAGAAAAAACAAAATGAGTTGCATTGATTTGGCTAGAACTATTGGGAAACAGTTTTTCTTTTTCAAGGGAATATGTATTTGGATCTGTCGATGGTTTCCAAATGAATAAGCTCGATTTAAAAAAGTATGTGTATGTGTTGGAGGGTGTGTGTTTAATTAATTGATTGATTTTTTTTTTTTGCTTAAGTCTATTCAGTTTTGGTTTCTATCACTCTCTACTAAAAGAATCCTAGAAACCTGCATTTGTTTATATTTTTATGAATCTTATCTATTTTTCACTCCTGTCAATTCTTAAATATTTGCCTGAGTTATTATGAAATGTAAAGATGATCACGTGGCTTCCTTTTCTCAAGTGCTTCAGTGATTCTGCATTACCCTTCAATGAATGCTTTAGTATTCAACCAGGCCCTGATCTGCCTGTGCAGTCTTATTTACATACTCCTCTATGGGTCACTGCTCTAACTCTTAAACTGCATGAGATGTTTCACTCTTCCAGGGCTTGGCATATGCATTATTTTCTGTCTGAATATCATTCTCATTCAATCTTGTGAATGAATGTTTTTACATTAAGATGCTGACTAGATATGATCATTTCTTTTCTCCTGTACAGTTAGTTGCCTCATCCTCTTAGGTCAAATTTAAACCTGCTTTTTTTTTTTTTTTTTTTTTTTTTTTTTTTTTTTTTTTTTTTTTTTTTTTTTTTTTTTTTTTTTTTTTTTTTTTTTTTTTTTTTTTTTTTTTTTTTTTTTTTTTTTTTTTTTTTTTTTTTTTTTTTTTTTTTTTTTTTTTTTTTTTTTTTTTTTTTTTTTTTTTTTTTT
>PVKZ01000458.1:285000-341978 GCA_004027375.1 Macroglossus sobrinus | reverse complement strand
TCAATGAGTTCATAGAATGGATACATAAATGGATAGAGTTAGGTGGTGCTCTTTCTATTACTTTATTAGTGTAAAGCAGGAGTTGGCAAACTTTTTCTGTAAAGGATCAGATAGTAAATATTTTTCACTTTTGTGCCATGCCATCTCTGTCACAACTGTTCGACTCTGCATTGTAGAGTAAAAGCAGCCATAGAAAATACAAAAACAAATGAGCGTGCCTGCGTTCCAAAAATATTTTGTTTACAAAATCAGGTAGTAGGCTCGATTGCCCCTGGGCCTTAGCTTGCCAACTACTGGTATGAAGGAAAGAGAAAGATTCTAGTTTTTAAGCTGACTACAGATAAACATTGAACAAAGAATTTCTGCATAAAATAGGAGGTGGGTATAGATTTGGGGATAATCGTATTGAAGTCCATATTCTTCATATAAATAAGCTCTGATTTGCAAACTCTTTGATATAGCATTTCTTATCATATGTTCCATAGCTCTTTTATGTTATTAAATCTGTCTAGTCACATAATCAATAAATGCTGATTGAAAACCTAATTTTACTCTACTTGAAGACATTTCAAATAAGATGTTCAAATTTAACAATGAGTATGCTCTCTGTCAGTAGAGAATGTATTTTACCATAAAGAGTTGTTGGATACTGAATTTATTTCTGAGAAATATAGAGCTACTTCTATTTTCCTGTTTTTGAATGAAATCCCGTTTTTCAAACAATTTTATTTTTTAAACTGTTTCAAAATATCTCAAACTAAATGAGAGTTCTCTAACCTAAAATTGTTCTGATGGTATCATGTTTAGGAAGGGCTCAATTTTTGCAAATCAAATGAGAAGGGCTGACCGTTGTTGTTTTACTATTTTAAAAAAATTATTCAGTTGTAGAATATCTGATGTTTTTTTCCAAATGTGAATCTTCTCTAAGCACTGAACCAGCACAATCAGAAGCAGTGGGTTTAGAAAAAGATGGCAAGACTCAAATTAGATGACCATACATGAGCAAACATATGGAAATCATTTAATTATTTGGAGGTCATCTTTTGGACAGTGTCTGCTAGGCCCAGCTGGAGCTTAATGCAAAGCCCCAAAGCAGAACCCTCTATTCCCTTCAGTGCATTTTACCAAAAAGCCACACAAACTTACATTCTAATTAGATTAAGCTTTTGACTACATTTGCCCAAACCAACAAAAGGACTTTCATGCAGATATGGTATTGTCATGTCTGCATTCTATTTTTGTTTTTTTTTTAGATGCCAAATTATACATATTATGCTTTTTGTTTTGTTTTATCTCTGTTGTTCAGCTTCCTAGACACATGATGGAATTTTGAATTCTTTGGTTTTTTGAAAATATCACCATATTCAAATGGTCTTTTGTATGAATCATGTAATCATAATATAATACCAATTGTCTTAACAAAAAATTCATGACCAAAAATTCATTGGTGAACTCTATCAAACATTTTTAAAAGAAACACATAAAAGTTATACAAACTCTTTCAGAAAATAGAGGAAAGGAATGGCCCTCTAACAATTCATATCAAAATCTTGAAAAGATATTACAAGGAAAGAAATTTATAAACAAACATCCTCTCATAAACATAGATACAAAAATATTTTTTAAAATTTAGCAAATTGAATCTAGCAACATAAAAGAGAATGGATTATAATACATTTATCCTACTTGATTTAACATTTAAAAATCAATCAATATAATCCACCAAATTAATAAAACAAGAAGAAAAAATGACAAATTTAAGAAACACATTTGATAAAATCCAATAGCTGTTATTATATATTATTTCTATATTATATATAAATATATTTTGTATTTATATTTTAAATGTACAATGCATAATATATATTTTATATTGTATAATATATATTATTATTGTAGTTTTTAGGTTTATTTTATTATCCTTTTCAGAAAACTTTATTTTGATTTTGATTTTTTTCTACTTCATTGATCTTTACTTTCTTTTATTTATTATGAATAATTTTTTTTTGTTCAACCTTCTTAAAGTACAAAACTTGATTGTTAAGTTCTAAAAATCTTTCTTAAATCTTTTAAAACTATTTTCACTTAACCATAGCTTTATATCAAGGGCCAATAAATTCTTTGTTTAAAGATTCAAATTGTAAATGTTTTAGGTTTTGAAATACACGCAATCTTTGTCACCACTGTTCAACTCTGCTGTTATGGTGCAAAAATAGCCATAGACAATACACAAATGAATGATGTGACTGTTTGCCAAAAATACTTTGTTTGCAAAAATAGGCAGCTGATTGGTATGAACTTCAGGCTGTACTTTGCCTAAGCTTTTACATGTGTCTTGCAAATTGTGATAGGCTATATTTGAATTAAAATTCATTGTCTATGATTTCTTATGATTTCTTCTTTGTCCATGGACTATTTATAAGTGGTTGTTTAACTTCTAAGCATTTTAGCTTTTCTGTCTTGTAAGCTGATTTCTAATTTAATTCCTCTGTGATAGGAGAGCACATTCTGCAAAATTTTAATCTTTTAAAGTATATTGAGATTTTTAATGCAGAAACGTGTGATTTATCTCGGTAAGCACTTCATGCACAATTTAAAAAGGATATGTATGCCATAGTTACTAGACTGAATATTTTATAAATATCAAAGATTTCAAGTTGTTTGGTAATACTATTCAAATCAAATACATAACTCTAATTCTATATATGTGTTTTTGTCTGTGTTATCTCAGTTACTGAGAGAGTATTAGGATCTTCAACTATGGGTGCAGATTAGTACTTATATCCCTTTTGTACAGTCAATTTTGTTATGTGAATTTTGTACTATCAATTTTGTTATATGAATGTTGATGTTTAGAATTGTTAGGTCTTCTTAAAGCCGCTTTTAGTGATTGGAGGAAAAAAAAATTATTTCACATCTTTGGACTCTCCAATGAAAGAAAATATTGCCAATTAATATTTTCAATGACAATCTTCCTGTTTTCTGGGAACTATAAAATATAGCCCCACTAATTGGAAAAAAACATGGACTAATGATCTAGGTATTGTTTTATCATATTCATATCATCTTCTGAACTCATTGTCTTGGATGCATTTCTGTGCCCTGATGCTACTAGCATTTAGCAGCCAAAACATCAGTGTTTATGTAAACATGTCACAACAAAAGAAGTTCTTTGCAAGAGACCAATAGTCTGCTGAGACCCTCAAGCCAGAAACCTGTCTTTGCAAATGTGTATGATAGTCTTGTTAAATATGTCATTTGTATTTAGAGTAACATATGTGGTTAAGTGACAACATATTAGAACACTTACTTTTGCTTTCACAAACCCAATAAGGGGGAAAGTGAATCCATGCAAGTTGGAAAAGAGACAATAAATCCAATTTAGATCAAAATTGAATTGGACTTAAAGGTAAACAAGTAACGGAAAGAAAAGCAGCCCACGACCCAGGAGGGAATTTGGTAGCTGAAATCTAATTGGGGACCTAAACTTTCTGCGTTGTGTGACTGGGCATGAGCACAGAACTGATGTTGCAGCCTGTGAGGGGCATGGCTCTGGCCATGAAGAACCAAAAAGACTGTCCTAGTTAGGGCTTCTTGGGAGCAGGGTCAAGGCCCACTCAAGCTAACCCATGAAAGCAGTGATTTATTGTATGATGTCAATACAGAGCCATGGTGAGTCTGAGGCTAAATACTAGGGCATAGCTAGGTTTCATGACAAATGAGACTGAGTGAAATTTTGACATCAAGACCAAGATGGGTGCTTGCATCTTTGAGGGCCATTGCAACCTCGAGAGTCTATTCTAATTCAGCTATTCCTGATCTGTGGACTCTAGGTCCATCAGAAATAAAGAGTTAGTGCAAAGGATCATTGAATTCATATGCATGCAATGTATTCTAAAAAAATGCAATGTAGTCTAAAAATATTACTGTATTTAACATACATATGTTTTACTGGATGAAGAAATTGATGTCCCTGGGGAGCCTAGATTTTAGCACTTCTTCAAGCCTGCATATGTTTATTGCCCAATATCTATTCAATGCAAATGGGGCTTGGGGTCCTTGAACAGAGTTATGAAATTTCCACTTGAGGGCACTATCTACTGAAAGCAGAGAAGTAGGACCAATTTACAATTCGATGAGAATTTAAGAAGTCAGATTTAACCTGAGTTAACTGGCAAACTACTTTTCTTATTTGAGTGATATTTTAGTGCCCTTCATAGAATGGCATTCTGGTTAGCAGCCTTTCATGTCTCTTTAATCTGGCTTAGCGTATATGTACCACCCTATTTGTGTGTGTGTGTGTGTGTGTGTGTGTGTGTGTGTGTGTGTGTGTGTGTGTTTGCTTGCTTATTTATACTGCTGTGACAGTGTTTTATTTTTTAAATGTTTTAAAACATCAGTAAATTTGCTATAGCTTTTAGTCAGTTTTTCAAACACTGACAATCCATTAGCTATAATGTGGATCTCCAAAAAATTCTCTGGCATCTAAGTTGGTACTCATACATGAAAAAATATAAAAACTACTGTATTGAACTGTAAAGCTACCAATCACACACAAAAAATCTGTTTTTATTTTACTAAGAGTTGCATTTTTTCATTTATAAGCTCCATCTTATTTGTAAACACAACCAGAGTATCCTTTTTCATTCAAAGATTATTATATTTTATTAATTTACCCAAATATCTATTTTCTCTATTACAGAAATCTCTCCTCATTTGACATCCCCTTTTCCTTCTACCTCTACCCATCCTGTCTACACTTCTCTTTTAAATTAATTTTGCATCTGTGGCATTATAAGCGTCTTTCAGTTTGAACAATTCTGAAAATCTTCATAGAGTTTTCCAGATGTTTCTTTTTTTTATTTTTATTTTTATTTTATTCTGAATGGTAACTTTGTTAAAACATAATCTGTCAGGACCTCAAAAAAATACTTAGTTGCTTTTCCTCTTCTTCTCTTTCCTCCAAATTGAGATTGAGTTCTATGTCATCTCTGTTTGCAAAGATTTTCCTCCCTTCTTCTCCTTCCTCAATGGACTGCTTCACAGTCGTAGAGTAATAAAACACCGTTTAAAGAAATGTACAAGGCAATAACCACTTAGCTCAATACTATTAAATATTTATCAATACAATAATACAAGTTTGTAAAATAAAATTAGGTCCTATAAACTTAAAAGTTTCCTATAAAAGAAAAAAAATCCTCTTCAAGGATTTGTAGTCCTGAGTAATGGACTTAACAAATAAATAGTTCATAGTGTGCCAAAATTGAATTGCCAAATGATTGACTACATCCTATACTGCACAAGGAAAAGGCCAGTATTGTTTTTACAAGTGTGTTTCATTCAATATTTGACTTTGGTAGATAAATAGCCTAAAGTTGGCATTTCTAAATTGACCTTTGTTTTCAGCTAACTACAGATGAGGGGTGTAGGAGCAGGGAAAAGAAGCTGAAGGATTTATGGAAAGAGAAAAAGCAGGAAGTCTTGACCTGATGTATCCTGCCCAGATTTAGAAATTGCTGATTTAAATTTGGGGGGAATAAATCTAACTTAGTGAATTTTTATAGGAGCACTGATATATAAGAAAATCATCTACTATTTGTTGTCGTTTTTAGGAAAAAATGACAAAAGTAAAAACTTAGGTAAATGGTGGTTTTTAAGGTACTAAAAGGCAGATGAAAATACTCTTTGTGATCACACATTGACACCATTAATGTTACTTTTATAAAAGTTGTCTTTTGAACAACTATACATGTGTCATTAGCAAAAGCTATCTTATATTAGATAGTTTTTTTTCATTTTGTATCTCAATTTAGCATACTATGATCAATATATTCTATGATAATTATATTGATTAATTCAACCCAAACACCAAATTTAGAGCATCTTTTTAAATTTCAAAACATTCTAGAATATGTACACACACACACACACACACACACACACACACACACACACACACATGCCTACCTCTATTAGCCTCCTAAAGCAATAAACTACTTAGAGATTAAAGATTATGCATATTAATGTAATTGTTTTAAGCAAATTAAATACCATTAACTATTTGATTATAGAAATAGCCATGTGTTTAAGAAAGAAGTAATATCTTGTTATAATAAAGATGATTATAATAAAAATAACATTTATATATAAATTATATTTTATTAACACGTCTCATCTTTCGACTCCTTTGGTACATAGCCTTGTAAAGAAGGGTTGAGAGATGTTAGCATTTTAATTTTACAGATGAGAAACATGACTCATAGAATTTAAGTTACTTGCCAAAGGTCACCACAATTAACAAAGGCCAGGGCCCAAATTTAAAATCAAAATCTGTCTTCCAATACTATCCTACTTCTAGTTTTTAAAAATAAGTAAATTATAGCAGAGGTTTTCTGGAATTAAAAAAATTTTAAAAATATGATCTTGCCCATATACGGTCATAATCCCAACAGTTTAATCTGTTTTTCCAAAAATAAGTGTCCTAATACGTTGTTGTTTTTTTTTTGTTTGTTTTTGTTTTTTTTTGTTTTTTGTTTTTTGTTTTTTTTAGAAAATGGCTTAAGGTTATAAAATCAAAGAGATCATTCTGATTCAGGAGGTAGTTGGAAAAGCCAACTGCCATTAAGACTTTCCTGAACCACAAAACTTATATATTACACGCAACATTTTGTTCGACCCTGATTTTTTTGCTTTCTGCATCTAATGAATAAATGGCACCCCCACCTATGCAGTCATACAGTGTAAAAATCAGAAATCATTCTACATTTCTGCAAAGTTTTCTTCCCCCTCACATATCACTCTCTTAACCCACTTAGATCCGCTACATGTGGTTTCCACTCAATCTCAGCTCCCCCACAACTCTAACCAAACTGCAGGAAACTGGTATCAAATGTCTTCCATAATCAGAAGAGGGAGAGATGGAGGGAGGAGAGGGAGGAGAAACCACCAAGTTATTTTTTCATCACATTTAGAATCCATTACCTTGTGTTCCAATGAGATCCTCAATATTTGGAGTGACCATTTTTAGCTTCAGCCACTTATGAATTTTATTCATTTCTCCCAGCCCTGATAATGTGCCTTAGAGGGAATTTTAGCAGCATCTTGGGGAACCACTTGCTATACGAAAACCTTCCTGGCATCTTTCACAATTCATTGCTGATATAGCAACTTCATGTGCAAAGCTGTTATAACATTTGCAATTTGTTGTAAAGTGCTTCTGGGATAGTATACACACACCAATAGGTTAAAAACAAAATCTTTATATCTGGGGCTAATTCCCTAACTCAGAATCTATATCAGAGGGACAGCAAACCTGATATTAGAAATACTATATTTCAGCCATATGACTATAAATCCATCCTTTATCCATATGCATGGTGACTGTCAGAAAAGGATTTCCATTCATTAATTTGTTAGTCAGCTTGATGAATGTTAAAAATGGGCTATTTCAGAAATAAAGTTGTTCAAGACATGGGAACTGACTCTTTTAAAGGCCTCTCATACTAACATGAAAATGTCATAAGAATCGAGTGAGAGGCCTTGATCTTTTACCCATGGAGACAATGCTGAAGATTAAATCCCCAGATTATCTCACCTCTAACTATTAACTCCACAGGATTCTGCTTGCCTGATGGTAGCATGCAGAGTAGTCCTGCATCTGAAACCCTGGTATTTACCTTGAGTGAAACTCTGTGCAGAGCAGAGAGGGCTTTGAGTCAGTAAGAAAGGTCACATGAGCTGCAATTTGGAATTCCTTGTTGATCCATATGCAATAAGTAAATATCTGTATGCATGGAAGAATTTGGTTTAGGTCGTTTTCTTACAGCTTGGAAGAGAGGTTGTGAGATGAGTAGATAACCCTACTAACGACAAAACTTTGGGGCAGCTACCATTAACAACCAAGAAAACCTCTCAAGACATATATGAGTAGATTGGTAGGTCACCTTGCCTCCAAGTATGCCAATGCAATGACTAGATGAATATAATGATGATTTATATTAACATTGCTTTCTAGGCACTGCATTCATGTAGATTCACAATTAGCAGGATCACTTTTTGTTCCTTGAGAGTATAAAAAGTAAACAGCAGAAACTTATTAGCTGAAATCAGTTTAATTTTATTGAATAATAATATTTAAAAAGTATTTCATCAACAAAATGAAATACTTTATTAACAACGAATTTTGTATTTTCATTGACAATATTGCATATCTCTATATATTTTTGAAAATATTTTTGAGACATATCTTTATTTTTATATATTTATATTTGGTTATAGTGGTTCCATGGTGATGCTATATGTTTTCTCTTTTAGGAAAGTAGCAGCTCAAATAGTTTTGTTTATTAATAAGGGTCCCTGAATTTTTTCTTGTAATTCTATTTTATAGTACTGTATAACTTTTCTCTTAAAAATTGTTTTATTTCATAGAATTATTTTATATAAAAATACAAGATGCATAAATAAGAATATATACGTATATTATTTAAATATATACATCATATATAGATAGACATACAGATAGAAATATATACAGGGATACATTTATCAAATCTTTGTATGTGTGTATATGTGTGGGTACATATCTTTTAGTTTTTTTATTAAGATAAATCATCCATTGGTGACTAGATATCACATTTGATAAGAGCCATATGAAAAGAGAGGCAGGCTGATAAATAAGAGGCAGCCACTCAATATGGCATAGTCAACAGAGAACGACACACTTTTATTCTAAATGTATTTGTCTTTCAATGAGGGAAAAAGTAATGGAAGCCTGATAGCACCAAGACATTATTAAAAAGGCCTAGAGAATAAAAGAGGAAATAGTTTGCTCACCTTGACAGAGAATATAATGATATCCAATTTTATTTCATTTCTGGCATCTGCATGGTGGACTTGTGCTTGTTAGAAATATCTGAACTGTGAAACAACCATTCACAGATCTATAGGCCCTGTGTACAGAGAATAATGTCTTTAGAAGGTAGGCAATGGAAACTTGATCTGTGAACTTTCCTTTTAATCATTTTGAGTTTCCAAAGAACAGGTAATAGACATAATGATGGCAAGTATTTTAAAACTAATCACCTGGGTAATTTTGCATGTAAGGTAACATGCTATTCATTCATAGTGCGCTAACATTTCACTCAAGCATTTTCCAGGTTCTGGTTGGACCAAAAGCTGAGTTGGATAATTTTGACTATAGTAGTCTCATCTTATCCTTGGGGGATACATTCCAAGACCCCAGCGGGTGCTTAAAATCACAGAGCGTACAGCACCCTATACATATACTTTGTTTTTTTTCTATGTATACATATCTATGATAAAGCTCAGTTTATAAATTAGGTACAGTAAAAGATTAATAATAATAACTAATAATATAATAATAACAATGTACTGTAGTAAAAGTTATGTGAATGGGGCATCTCAGCAAACACAAATTTTTTTTTTCACAATTTCACAGGTAGAAGATTTGTTCTTACTTTAGAACTCAGAAAACTCAGCCTACATTTTTTTTTTTAATTAAGAACTTCCATTTTTTTACTTAAAGGAAGCACTTTAAGAACACAAGCACAGTCAATCTGATCATGGAGAGGTTGCTGCTTGTAGAACAGGGAATGCAAGCAGTGCGGAGATGCTGAACAAAGGGAAGATTCATGCCCCAGGAGGGATGGAGTGGGATGAGACAAGATTTTATCCCGCTACTAAGAATGACACTCAATTTAAAACCTATGAACTGTTTATTTCTGGAATTTTGTATTTAATATTTTCAAACCATGGTTTACCACTGGTAACTGAAACCACAGAAAGAGGAACAGCAGATAAGGGAGGACCACTGTGCTACTTCTATGACAAAAGCTTAGGAGCATTTCTGAGTCAAGTGAGCTCAGTGCCTCGTGTTAGCAAGAGAACAAATCCTGATCTCTCATAGTTCTCACTGTCATTTCTTAACTGAAACCTTTGGGGGCTACATTTTTAGTCTATCATTTTGTAAAGTCTCATCCTCTGTCAGTTTGTATACAAACCACCTCACGAGTTTATTAAACATGTAGATTCTTGAGTCACACTCAAGGTCACTGAAATCAGAATATATGCCATGGGACCATGAATCAGAGTTTTAAATAAATAACCTATTTCAGTGATTTTCAGTGAATGCTAAAGTAGTAGAAGTACTCTTTTAAACAACTATCTTCCATCAAGTCTAGGAGATTTTTTTTTTTTCTATCTTAAAGTTTCTACATATTCTCTTATACCATACACCTTCTGAGAAGGGCATTGTTTGGACACCGCTGTCTGCAGTAGGAGATGCAAAACTCTGCAACTGTTTGACAGGAGTCGTTTTCTGTCCTTACCTCTCTTTTCTTTCTCATTAGATTTTAACCACTCTGGTTCTTCTTTCATTGGCTTTATTCTCTTTGCTTCTCCTCCCCTTTGCTTTTCAATTCATTTTCTATTTCTGTTTATCACCTTAGCCCTGTTCCTTTGATCTCTTCTTTCAGGAAGAAGAGATATATACATTTTGATGATGTAAGTTTCTAGGAGATTAGTGAAGGAGTCTGATCCACGAAGAAGAAAGTCCAGTGCTTGGGGCAATATGATTCAGTGAAATGTGTAATGACAGACCTATCATCTAAGGGTTCAGGGGCTGCAGGGAGGCAGCTTCAGGGTCTTCAGTGAGGACTGCTGGTGAAATTGATGTCCCTGAATCTGGATGTAAGAGACAAGAATGGTGCCAAAATTCTATCCTAAAAAATTTAGCAAATAAGAGTGATACATCTGTTCACTTTAGAACCTAAGATATCAGGGTGGGAATTGTACGCCTTTCTCTAACCACACTGATAAGTTTATCCAGTTCAAAAAATGATGTAAGTTTCTTATGAAATTGAAATGTTGGAAAATGTATAACATGTATCCTGCCTGTGTTTTCTTTCATGGTTTGGTCTTGTGCTACCTTACAAAGTTCTAGCAGAATCTAGTGCCTCATGTAGCCATAGAAAACAAATTCACTTCACCAAGTATTTAGTGAGAAACACGTATTTTACTGAAGATTTTTTTGAAAAGAACAAGAGAGCTCATATCAAATGTTCCACAGCAAAAACCAATACAAAGCCCCACTTGTCATTTCTGTTCTTTTCCAAATGTTTGCTTTATTCTCAGCCACCAGGTCTTCGCTATAGACACTTTTAGAACAGCTTCTCTGTTTTCTCTCTCTTATGATCTGGGTCCAGAACCAGGGATCTTTCTAATGGGTCTTCCTATATTCTTTTTATTCCATCATATTTATTTTACAAGTAATTTAAATCTGTAATATTCTAGCTCCCAAATCCATTCGCCTTCATTGTGATGACCCACCTTCCTTAGAAGTTAATGGCAGATTTTCTTTCTTGTCACAAATATAGAAATTATTTTATACATACATATGACATATGTATTATTATTTTGTAACTATTTGATTTCACGCAAAGTTTTTAGTCCCTCATCTCAAAAAGTGCTCATCTCAAAAGCCATAAATATGTCAGGATAGTGCCTGCCTATAGAAGTGTATGTTGTTATTATTTTTGTTTATCGTCTACATATCATTGGAGTTTATTAAAGGAGTTTTTAAAACTAAAAGTTTCCAAAAAAAAAGTGACAACTTAAAACCTAGCTTGAGGTACAACTTAATAAAAAAAAGTATCTAAAGAGAATAGATTATAGTATTTTTTTTTTCTTTAGTAGATTTGGCAAGATTCAAGCAGAGCTCTCTGGCCTTGCTCTGCACCCCAAGAAAAAGTCTTATCTCCATCAGAATCTCTGCCTTCTCTCTGGTTGCACTCAGAGGTAATGATTGTATGACCTGCTCTTCACTTGATTAGTGCCAGAATTTACAAAGGAACGCAAAGAGCGAGCTGTCATTGCCTTGCTCTAGGCATTTTGTCAGGTTGTGAAGTTGAATATTCAGTTGGGTTTGTATCTCATCATTACAGCATGGCCTTCCAGGGGGGACCAAACGGGCCAGACAGCAATGAATTAATGAAGCTCTGTGGGGGATCTAAATAGAGACAAAAGTTTTCATCTATATTTGCTTAAGAATGTTGAAGTAGAGCCTGCTTTCCAAATGCCATGTCTAATTTGAGAGCAGGCCCGCAGTGGTAATAGCCCCATATCGCCATGTCTCCACTGCCTGTTAAAGCTGATACCAGGAGACATCATGCTGTGGAAACAATTATATCAACATAATTGGAAAATATTTTTGGTGCATTTCTGACTTAATTAAAGCTCATTTTATATCTTGAGGAAGGAAGTGTTTTCTCAAAACTTTTGGGTATATTCAGATTTCTTTCAAAAATAAAGCCTGAATGAAACACACAAAGGAAAGCAGAGTACATTAGGGACACGGAGAGTTGAATGGGCATTTTTACATCAGTTGATTTAGGTTTGAATTTTAGTCCGTCCACTTACTGGCCACATGACCTTGGGCAGGTGACTTCAAATCTATAGGTCTAGGTTTTTTCCTCTGAAAATGTCCACGAAGAATGTACTTCTGAATATTGTGTTATGTTGAATGATAACTTGCTTTAAAAGTATATTGATAGATATAGAGGAAGAGGTGAGTTTCTGGATAAGTTTGGTGATAGCTAAACTGCTCTACATGAGCAAATAAGATAACATTGCTTTATGCTCATGAGAATTCCATAAAGAATATAAAAGATTTGAGAAGAGAAAGGGCACAAAGCTGAACACATGTGGGCTCATAGATCTCCGGGTGTGACAGAATGACACAAGGCTGGACCCAGTGGGTGACTGGACTTGTAAGACTTTTAAGGCATTGTATAACAATGACATATAATGTGCTATGTTTTTTTTTTTAATTATTATTACTGTACTCTGGTGTTAATATAATTCCTTCCATTATTCTGGAATTCTCAATGATATCTACCAATCACATCAGTGATTATGTGATTGTTTTATTGTTAGCAGTACCAGTGGTAAAAATGAGGAGAGGAGAGACTTAGCTGAGTCTTATCCATGTTTCTACATGACATAGAAAAAAAAATACTGCTGGAAATGAGCTTGGTCACAGAAGTGACAGTGGGAATATAGGCCCACCAGAAAAATCACTAATATCTTCGATTGATGAGGTTTACCACTGAGTATGAAAGAAAGATTTGAGACAAAGATCATTGGCTTGGGAAACTCATGATTGCTGGGTTACAGACATACAGAAATCAGTATGCAGACTGGCATATATATGTATTCGATAACTTTTCATTACAGTCATTATAACAATGAGGTTAGCTCAAAATAATAATATTGTATTTTGACTAAGTAATATTTAACCTTTATATTGTTATTTTATTTTTGTAATCTTCTTGTCTCATAGCTCAGGTTGTTCCCTCTCTCCCCTAATAGTTTTGTCTTAGAATATTAGTAATCACAATCTATTCCAGTTTGGTTACATATTTGTTTTAGGAAAAATTCTCTAGGAATGAGGTTATGGCTGTTTTGTATAACTGTTCATGAAGATTAGCAATGTGCCCTGTGTTTAGTTGCAATCAACAAACCTTTGTTGAATAAATCAGCTGATTGGTTCTCATGATAATAATAGATAGGAGGGATATTGTTTCCTTTTACTGATGGGCAAACTGAAGATCAGAGCATTGTGCCCAGAGTTACATCAGTAATGAGCGACAGATTCATAACTGAGACCTAGGCCTTCTCTGAGTTTAGAATTCTTCTCATTATACTTTATTTCACTACAAACTTTTCCAAACAGATAAGGCAAAGCAGGAGAATTTAAAATTTCTGAGATAACTACCTTAATTTTATGGAAAATTAGACAATGCCCTCTTCCTAATAATTATTACTCTAAAAAGAGATAAAATGTTTAATGATAGATCTTATGAATTTATATCCCTTTATTTCTCAAAATGAAGTGCTTAACTTTTAATTTGTCAGGATATTTTCAGACAAGAAGAAATGAATGTTCTTTGTGTTTGACATAATGAATTCATGACCTTGAGATGTATTCTAAGATTGAGAAATCCTGTCCCTAGATTCTTATTCTTGCTTATTAGATGCTGTTAGCTGGACAGTACGTTTAAGTTTTAAAAAAATATGTTGGCCAGAGAAAATAGACAGCGCCAGGCGCTCTAGAAACAGAACACTAACCAGGTTCATGAAAACCTATCATTTACTTTCCTTTTTACTCTTCTCTGGCTTTATCATCAAATTCTGCTCTAATCTCAGATGATTGCCTGAAAGTCAGTTCTTAACTATACCCTTTCACAGATTTGTCATCTTGCTATTCACTAAATGCATGACTTTGGCTATGTACTCTTAACTACATATTATACCGGGCAACTGTATTCGTTTCAGAGCTTTTTGGCTAAAAATGGCAGAAAACAGAAATGTAGTAGTTTAAAAACACAGTTTTATTGATTTCACATAACAAGAAGTTCAGAGGAAGCCACTCAAGAACTGGGAGTGCTGCTCAGAGATACGCTTATTGACCTGCTTTTTAAAATTTTTTCTGCCTCAACACTAGCTTTTCCCCATGTAATTTCAAGTCAGCAGCTGTGCCTTCAGACATCTAGTGTAAATTTCATACGGAAGTCTTGGCTTTTCATTCACGGAGACCTTAGTCTGCATCTTTTTGATAAGGTATGTGTCCAATTTCTAACACTAGCCAAAGGTGGCTAGCGAAAAATAGGTTCATGGAAAGAATTGTGTTAGAAAACCAATAGTTTCTACTTACATTTCACCTTCTTACATTTCACCTCAAAAATCTGACTTGACTTTACTCAGTACTATGATCACAGATCTCTAAGGGGTATAGGCAAGAGGAAAAGCGACTCTAATATACTTAATTTCTACAATAAAACTCTGTGTCTCAGAATTCTCAGGCTCAGCAAGGACTTTACAGGTTATCTGAATTAATCTCACATTTGATGCTTTTCGTGAACATGAATCTGTTTCAGCCTGCATTAGAAAATCTTCAGTAATTTCCATGAGCCAGCTGCTGGCTGAGGCTGCCATCAGCGGAGTGTGGCTTTTGATTTGCTTTAGCTCCCTCTAATGGAGCCCCTAACAAGTGAAGTGTCTCTCTTGTCAGCATTCCGAACCTTGGACTCAGATGAGGGGAGAAAGTGCACAGCAGTTCCCCTTGTAGCTGCTGCTGGCTTGGAACATGAACAGACAACTGAAATATTCTGAGAGCAAAATTAATGGTTAGAACAAGAAATGCTGTCAGAGAGATTGCCAACAAGTCTTTTGTCTAGAATAGTAGCCATTCTCTGAAGGTGACAGGGGTGGGGAGGTTACATTGTCAATTCATTTTGCTGGATTAAAAAGAGAACAGTGTTTGAAATAAGGGCTGGGGCGTTCTGAAGGTGGCTCCTCCATAGCACACCTGGTTAAAGGGAACTGTGTTTATACCGGCAGGCTTGAATGAGTTAAACTAAGTGGAGACATTTTAATATTTCATTGTCAACCTAAATATATATATATATATATATATATATATATATATATATATATATATACACATATATATATATTATAAATATATATATATATGTTATATATAATATATAATGATGCTGATCTGATCTTTAACAGGGAAGTGAGAATAAGAGAAAGTTTTTTATTTTTAAAAAGTGAGAATAAGAGAAAGGTTTTTATTTTTGAGTGAGCAAAATATTTTTTGAGATGGTACATGAAATAAACATTCTCACAAATTACATGTTTTGAAAACCAAAACAAAAAGATATCAAGAAATCTCTAAACTCATCCATAACAGTGCTATGAAGAGATAACATCAGAATATGCACGATGCCCTTTTCAAACTGCTGTAGAAATTGATATAACTGAAAGCAACTGTTTATTTGCCCTTTTTGGCCATAGTTCTGGCATATTTTAGATAATCTGGAAAGCACAAATCTTTTTAAAAAAGCATCTTACACCTAGAAAGAATTCTGTACTATATAAAGCCTTTAAGATAATGTGATTTATTTGATATAATTTTTTAATGTAAGGATTTATTTTAAAAATTTTAAACAAACACTTTTTAAAATTTTTTCTTAGAGATATCAAAAGAATTAGCAAAACTTGCTAACAAGTCACAAAGTTTAACAGCACAGAGAATTATATTAACCATTTATTTTGTATTATTTTCTGCCCAATTCCAAGTAAGAAATAATTTTATCTTTAGGAGTAAGCTAGTTCTTATTATCACTGTATATGTATATATTTAATATTTCAATGATATCTCAACTTTTTCTATGTATATAAGAAGCTATTAATGGTTAGCAAATCAAAGGGGCCAATTCAAGGCTTTACACACACACACACACACACACACTCACTCACTCCTATGTTCAGCCACGACATAAAGGAACCACCTTTAGAATTTTCCAGTTCTTATTTTTAACTTTATTTTATTTTTGATCCACCATAATGCACTCACATTTTAGCCTGTGTATGCATAAATAAATTATATAGATGGATGTATGGATGGGTAGATGATAGATAGATAGATAGATAGATAGATAGATAGATAGATAGATGTAAATGAAGTGGTTCAAACAGCAGCTCAGACTGAACTGTTTCCTTAAACATTGCTTTTGAAAAAAGCTGCTTGCATTTCAAAGAGAACTCTAGTAGAGTTCTTGCTAAAACTTTCCTCTAGACAAATTCATTGGCTGGCTTTCTGACTTCAAATGGCTGCTCGAGGACTTTTCCTCTTTTGGAGTTTATAATTATTTTATATTTATGAGAATGTATTATTTTGATGATGTCCTATAACCAGGACTGTGGTATATTACTCACATCTTTATATTATATTTTCTTATGATTTAGTGAAATTAAACATTCACCTGAAGGAAGATTATGAGAACCTTTATCGAATATAGACCAAAGGATTATAAAAGATACCTTATAATATCTGAATGACTAGACAACTTCTGGATATCTACTGGTTCCAGATCTGCTACTAATCTGTTTTATTCTGCTATCCTTACTTTCGTATATTATCTCTGGAGTACTCTACACTTATTCTGATTTTATAATACTTCTTTACATTAGCTGGTGACCTATATACTCATTTCTGTCTTAGGAGAAGAAAGCCGAACCCCAAAGGGTTAGATATATTCCAAGAATCAGAACAAATGAGAAAGGAGACTAATACTCAAAAATTCCATTAATGGCTCTGCTTGTGTTTTGTTGGGTCTTAAAGCCTGCTAACAAGAAAGAGATAAAAGCTTTTCTAGCTCATGATTTATATATGCTTTATTATTGCCTAAGGTGTGCAGTGCTTTTCTTTGTTGTTTTTTTGTTGTCATTTTTCTTCTCATATTATCTCTTGATTCTTCTATTTTCTCTGGTGTATGCAAAATAACTCTATAAAGTTCTGCTTTGTATTTTTAGTCTACTATTTATTATGATTACAGATATTCCATAAAACCTAAATATAGTGATAATGTGTTTGATTTTGCTCTGTATCTCTGTATTCACCAGTACAATATGAAATAACCAAAAAGATAGGCCAAAACTGGTTTGTACCCATTAGCCATCACATCAGTGGTCTGTTGACAGAGGAATTCATTGCAGTGTGGGAGAATGCAAAATAAACAAATAAATGAATAAATAAATAAAAATAAAATTAAAGAGGGAGAAGGAATTCATTTATGCATTTATTCAATCAAACGAGTACTTATGAACCTGATATGTGATATATTGAATGCTGAAATGGGGCTACAGAGATAAATGAATACTGTTTTTGTTCTAAATAAACTCGATTTACATTTGGAGGAGTTAGATAGACAAATGAGAGGCCACTAAAATTAAACTTCTTCTACTGTATAATGTTAACATATGTTCTTTGACATGTTGAGAATTAATATAGTGGTGGTATCGGGAAGGGACCAGCTCTGGAAAAGAGTTTATTCAATTTGAGTATTGTGAGAAGAATTTAAATATGAGGACCATTTACAAAGATACAGGCGGGACATAAGGTAACCATAGAGGATAAGCTGCATAAAAAGTCCTTCCACACAAGAGCAAGGACTTTTGGTTGATAGACGGGGGATGCGGCCAGTCTACGATAACACTGTGAGGAGAGACGTGGAGGAGTAACGGGCTGCACTCCTCTTTACTCCCTCCAAACCCCTGATGGTATTCCATATTATTCAAATGCATCTTGAAGCAGGGCAAGGACACCATGTAAGTCAGCTTTCAGGGACATGAAAGAGGTTAAGGAGGTTGTAGGGTGGATCAGAAAACATTCTGAACAATGATCAAAAGCACAGATTCTAAAACTGGCCTGCCAGGGTCCACATACCAGTTTTGGCACTTACTAGCTATAAACTTATAAAGTAGGCAAGTTATTTAAATTTTTGTTACTTCTATTTACTTATCTTTATAATGGAGAGTAATATCATTACTTCATAATAGAATTTTAAATTTGAGAACAGTTTTAGATTTACAGAAAAAAGGAAAAGATGATACAAAGTTTCCATAGGCCTCACATCCATTTTTTCCCATGACTAGTGTCTTACGTGACTGTGGTGTGCTTGTCATAATTAATGAATCGATATTGACATGTTATTATCAAATGAAGTCTGTATTTTAATCATATTTCTTTCATTTTTATTCATGTCTTTTTCTGTTCTTGGTTGTCATCCAATGTGCACGTTATATTTAGCCTTCAGGTCTCTTGTTGCCTCTTGGCTCTGTGACAGTGTCTCAATCTTTATTTTTGAATACCTTGACAGTTTTTAGAGTATTAGTTGGGTACTGGTAAAACATACAGGTGGGAATGGCCTTCAATTGGGATTTATAAACATTGAGAAAAAATTGTCATACTATAAAATTCACTCTTTTTAAATTAATCAATTAACTAATTAATTTTTATGGTGACATTGGTTAATGAAATCCAGTAAGGTTCAGCTATACACTTTAACAGTAAGGCATATAGTATATTTACACTGTTCATGTCCCATAGTTAGATTTCTTTCTGTCACCACATATTTGACCCTCTTTAATCCTTCTGCTACCTCCCTCTCCCCTTCCCCCTACCCTCTGGTAACCACTAGTCTATTGCCCATGATCATGAGTCTCTGTCCTGTTTGTTTGTTGCTTTTAGGCTTATAACGCACATATAAGTGATATCACGTTATGGTTTTGAGGAGTACTGGTTGAGCACTACAAAACATATAGGTAGGAATGACCTTCAATTGGGATTTGATAAAATTGTCATACTATTAAATTCACACTTTTCAATAGTACAATTTAGTGTATTTTAGTATATATGCAAAGTTGTGCAACAATTACTCTTATCTAATTTCAGAATATTTTCATCATCCCAAAATGAGACCCCATACCCATTTTCACCTCTCCCAAGTCCCTGAAAACCACTAATATACTTTATAAATCTATAAATTTGTCTATTCTGGATAATTTATATAAAGCTAATCATACAATATGTAGCCTTTTGTGTCTGGTTTCTTTTATTTAGTATAATGGTCTCAAGATCTATCAGTGTTTTCATATAGTACTTAATATCAGCACTTCATTCCTTTTATGGATTAATAATATTCAAATAGATAGATATACCATATTTATTTTTTAATTCATTTTGGTTATTTCTGCTTTTGGGCTTTTGCTATAGACATTTGAGCCCAAGTTTTTGTATGTTTTTAGTCCCTTGGATATGTGCTTGGGGATAGAATTGATGGATCATACGGTATCCTACCCTTAACTTTTGAAGCACTGCAAAATTATTTCTACAGTGGCTGCTCCATTTCACATTCCCACCAGCAATGTCTGAGGGTACTAATTTCTCCACATCCTTGTCAGCACTTGGTATTATTCATTTAAACATTGTCATCCTAGTGTTTGTGAAGTGGTATCTTATTGTGTTTTTGGTTTACCTTAACAATTCACTCAGTACAAATTTGCTGGCAATAAAATCTTTCAGTTTTTTCCCCCTTTATTTATTCTTTACTTTTCAATCATAATTTTACTGGATGTAGAATTCTAGGTTGGTGCTTTTTTTTTCTTTCAATGTTTTAAATATTTTACTCCACTCTCTTCTAGTTTTCAGGCTTTCTATGGTAAGTCTCCTTTAATTTTTGTACTTGTTCTTCTATAGGTAAATTTTATTTTAATCTAGGGACTTGCAAGATGTTATTTTTGTCTTTGATTTTTTGTAGTTTGAATAAGATATGATTAGAAGTGATGTATTTTTGATATTTATTATGTTTGTTCTCTGAATTACCTGGACCTGTATTTTGGTATCTGTCATTAATTTTGGACAGTTCTCAGGCATGTTACTTCAAATATTTTCTTTGCAACATTATTTTTATTTCTGTTCTATAATAAGTATGTTATATCTTTTGAAATTATACTAAATTCTTTAATTTGTTTTTTTATTCTTTTTTTTCTTTTTCCATATATTTTGCTAATTTTCTAATGGCCTATTTTCAACTTCACTTATTTATTCCTCATTCATGTGGTATCTATTAATAAGCCATCAAAGACATTTATCTTTTTTGTTATAAAGTTTTATTATGTCTAGTTTTTTCTTTTGATTCTTTCTACTTTAGATATGTTCTGCTTGGCTCACAGAAACTTCATTTGTCTTTTTAAGCGACTAGAAATCTGAATGACATATCTCAAATATCTAGATGCTTGAAAATTATCACATTAAGTGTTTAGATAGTTGATTTATTCCTTAAAAAAATCCATTTTTTTTTGGTCCATCTAAATATGGTCTTATGCCTTACTTAGTGGGAAACAGTATTTAATTTTGGCTACACATTCAAGTAAGGTTGCTATAATACTTAGTGCCAAAACAGGTACAGAGCCACAGCATATTCTAAATCCTGCAGTCAGGAGATAATCAGGAATTAAATCATGGTCTCATATTAATGGGAATTATCCACATTTGGGTAAACAGTAATGGAGAGCCAGAATCTTTTAGTCATTGCCAGGACTATGTCAACTAACTCTAACATGAACACCATGGAATAAGATTACAGCATAATGTGAGTGAAAGAAATTCCTATAAGCAAACTTTTCTGCTACTCTATTGTGAAGGCTAAGAACTTCACTCATGTGGGTCCATCTTTGTGTAGATTAAAGGCACAATATGGTAAGATTAGTATCTAGTGACTGGTGAAGACTGGCTAAAGTTTATATAAATCCTTTATGAGAAAGGCCAATTATAAAGAAACAAATGTGTACAAACATATGATCCATGTAAACAATCATGAATACAGCTATCTCTTGTTACAATAATTTTAAACAAATGTTGTACATCAAAATAATATATGCTCCAAATGCAGTTGAGTAAACTATATAACACATTTTTTCCACCCTCTCTCCAAATTTCTGCTTTCAGTTCAGAGAGCACTGTTTTTATAATCAAAGTTTCTCAAAGCATTTCCTTTTGAAAAGGTTAGCATCAACATGACACATTGAGAAAACTGCAAAAACAACTTTCAACCGCAATATTTTATTTTCAACACAAACCACAAACTATCACTCTTTTCTAATACTTTGAACTAATACTTTCTAATACTTTGAAAAAAGAAGGAAAGTGTTCAAATACCAAACCTCTGAAATAGTCTCATTTTCTTTGAAATAGCAAGAGGAAAACACTTTCTTTGTAACCACTTGAAACAATAACACAGCAGGGACAATCATTACAGAGTAAAATTTATTGTAAAAACTGTCACTTAGCCTATATGCCTTTGTGCCGTGACTCAAGATTTCAATGATAACATTTTTTAAAACAACAATGAAAATGATTCTGACAGACTCTATTCCTTTAAAAAAAATTTAGCTTCATAATAAGGTAGAGCTGATTCTATGCATCCATTTAATTCCTGTCAAAGATATCACAGCAATTTGCTTTCTAATAAAAATAACAAAAGGACCATGTCTCATTTTGCAGGCATTTTTTTAGCAGAAAACACAAGGGACTAGCAAAATGACAACTTATTTTCTGGTGGTAGGATTTGTTTGTTTTAAAAAATTATAGAAAGCTGATATTGGAAGGTGCGCAGAACCAACTGAGCCCTTGAGAGGAAAGATCAGTCTTTTTTTATTCCTGTATTCTCAGTCCTAGTTCTGGGCATTATGCTCGGTGATTGTGGAATGAATGAGTGAATGAAGGACCAAACTATGGAAATCCCCACAAGGATGTTTGCTACAACACAAATCCTCAAAAAAATTTTATGCAGTTATGAAGGAGATCAAAGAGGTCAGAGCTTAAAGATATGTTTCTCCTGTTCGTCATGTCAATTGAGATGGCGCCAATGGGAAAGTCACTTTTTCATTGAATAAATATGTATTGAGAACATAGTGTGTTCCAGACAATTTATTGGGCTTGTGAGATACATTAAAAAATACTACACATATTGCCCTCTCTCAGAGAGTTATAATAAAAGAGATAGCATTAATAAAATAATTTCTTAAATATATAATTGTAACTTGTGATTGTTGCTTTGGAAGAAAAGTGTAGGGGACTACAGGAGTGCATTTGGGGCCTCTGATCTGCTTGAGGAAGTGCCATAGCTGCCATCCCTGAAAACATGGTGATTCAGCTTATATAAAGATTGAAAAAGAGTTGACTATGATGGGGAGTAGTAGGGTGGTTTTGGGGTGGGAAGGAATGAGTAGATATCAAAAGTGATAGAGTCCTACGACTTAGTGAGAGAGCCATGCACACACTGACCACACTGAATAGAACCAAGTTTACCTGCCTGAGACTGGGGTAGTTCCAGGGGGCCCAGACTCTAACTCAGTGTCTGAGGCAATGAGTCAATCCTTAGCCAGACTAGAGCACGAATCACGATATCATTCCACACAAAGTTACTGCTGCTTAAACCTAATCCAGATCCCACTGCAATTTCCTACACTGAGGATTTCCAGAGCTCTAACTCTCACCTGTCTTCAGCGTTCACGTGTCACTCATGTGGGTCGCTCATATTGAAGCTCTTCCTTTTTTAGTGTGAAACCTTTTTTCTTCTTTCGTTTTCTCACAAATCATTCATTTTCTTTACCATTTACCTTGCTAATAGCCCTACCAGATATCCTCTCACCCGGTTTTAAGAGACTCCTATCAAACATGCAATCCAACCGTGCCATCTCCTAGCCTAAGCCTCAATTACTTTCTATAACTCAGATTCCTAGTGGGGCGTTTGAATCCCTAATGATTTGGCCTCAGCCTAACTAATCAGTTTCACGTCTGCATCTTACTTTATGCAATTTATAATCACACAACAAAAAATTGTTTGGAAATCAATAAAACTATAGTGCATTCCTTTCTCTGGTATGTAAATAACATTCTTTCTGACTAAATTAGTATCTTCAGAATACTTCTTCCATGCCTGCCTAATTTCATGTTTATTTCCAGAATCGATTATGGTTGTATCCCCTTCAGAAAATATTCCATGACGGCCAAGTAAATGGATGTGGAATAAGGGGTTAAAAACACGGGCTTTAGATTTAGATAGATGTGAGAGTGAATCCTGGATCTACCACTTACAAGCCACAGAAATAAGGTGTTTACCTCTCAGATTATTATTATTATTTTTATTAGAACAAGGATAATTATATCTACATTTTTCAATGGAGACTCAAGGAGCATTGCATATGGAGCTCTTAGCAGAGAACCCAGGATGTACTAAATATTTCATTGTTGGCACTAAATACTGTTATTGTTTTGATATTTTGTTATTTAGGTAACCTTTTATATGCTCTGACAATACATCTATCATAACATTAAAACACACAAAATTTAAAATAGATATTAGCATACCCAAATTTCTGTTTAAAACGCAGGATTCTTAGGGCACACATTTTGGCACCCAGCAGACTGAAATACAAACATAACTTCTTTTCTTCAGTCTCCTGTTCTCTAAGAAGCAAGTAAACTTTTTATTTATTTTTTCTTTCTGACTACATATCTGTATTCAGATAAAGCTTATAACTTCCCAAGTCATTAGCTGTGTAGGTGTTAGAAATTCTCCATTAGTGTCAAGAAAATAAAGCCAAATTGCAAAGCAATTAGCCAATTGTATTTGCATATTTCCCCCCCTTTTGGCTCATTTTAAATACAGACAAACTAAATGACTTCTCTGGTTTGTTTTTGAAGGTTTTTTTAACGTGCATATTGCATGCTGGGTATAAATAGAAAAATTACATCTTATCAAGTTTTTAAAGTGTGGTGAATTCAATAAAATTATAATGTGTTTATTTATGAATTTTGGAACAGATAATAAATGCTTTTAGGACAAAATCTTTGGCTAGTCTAAAATGTTACAAAGTAATTTTTGTTACTAAAAACCTCAATATTTTTAAAACCTTTTTAAAACAAGACATTTTAAACATCAATTCTGTGACACAGGAAACTCAAAAGAACTAAATGTCAGATACTGATAGTTTAAACCACAGAAATCAAGAGCATAGACTCAGAAGCTGAAAAGTAAGCCTCTGATATTTTCTTAACAAAATTTTCCATATGCATTAGTGTATAAGAGTAGCAGAATATGAATACCAATTTCTGATTGTTATAAAAACATAAGCTTTCCATTTTTTATTCTTAGCTCTATTAGAAGTAGCTCATTTAGCCTTCTTTTGGGTGAAATTTGGGAATGGGTAATTGGGATGGGAAGCAGTCTACCCAGGAGCAAAATAAATTTTCCTCTTCCTTATCAATAACGATTAACTACACAGTTATTCATCCCTCATTGCCCTTTATGAGAGAGAAAACCTTTAAAAAATGTTTTTTCTATTGCTCATTATTTGATTTTAATGGATTATTATCCAGGTTACTGATTGGCTTTTAAGTGTTAATATTACAGGAAAGAGAACGATACATTTTTGTGGCAGAAACAAAGGGCTGTGAGCTAGAAAGAGAGCCTGAAAACTATGGGAAAATATAAGGGTACATTAGAGTTTCTCTAACAGGAACATGGTTCAGAGAAAGAATTCTTTGTAAAAGAACCTGGCAATAAAGAAAAAAAAAAAGCCTAATGCAAAAAAAGCATTGTTTTGTAGCCGAAGAACTTTGTTGAATAAAAGTTCTCCAAGTTATTCAGTGGTCAGGTTCCTATTAGTCAAAACTTTGTGCCAACTTCACCATCAACCCACATTGGCTTGTCTCCTGGCCAACAACAGGTCAGTGACATCAGGAAGTGCTCTGTGAGCCAGCTGCTCTAAATGTAGCCCCTTTATAGTTCACCCTTGAGAAACTGTAAGACCAAATGGACCCCTGAGCATCTGGTGGGATAGGAGAGAGGAGATTATGCCCCTTGTACTTCAGGTTAAACTGTGAGTATATCCAAGCTTCTACAGCTGAGAAAATTGGGAATGGATTCTCCTGACATACACACTTGCTTAGTCACAGATCATCATTGAAAGCTCATATTTTATACATTTAACAATTCACTAAGCATTGTAACAATAGCTCATGGAAAGCATACAAGAAAGCTTCCATGTAACGGTGATATTCTGTACTTTTCCTTACATGATATGAGTATCCATTGGATTGCATACTAAAGAAAAAAATAAATTTCTCAGCAATTTTAAGAGATTGAAGTGCTTACACAGAAGATTTAAAAGAAAGTTCTAAAAAGCTGAGGTTGGACAGATTCATGTTTTTCACACACCAGCTGATTGTCTCAGGTAGAAATAGACCCCATTTTAAGGAAGACATATTTCAAAGAGAATCTTACAATAGACTGTCTTTCTACTTTCTGACCTAAATCTTCACCCTCCAGTACTGGAAAGTATTTACTGCAAATTTTTTTGCTGGATAATGTACTGAACTACCCACTTCTCTCCCTGAGGAATTATTCTCTTTTCAAACTTGAGAAGCAAAAGTGCCATAACAATTGTGAAACTATTCAGAGGAAGAATGTCAACTTTTGTCAAGTTGACTTTTCTTTTGCTTGAAATTCAAGACCAGAGGAAGTGAGCAGATAAAATAAAAATTGGTGAAGCTTTTGACACACACACACAAATCATATCTAGGTATGTTGCCTCTTGTGGATCCCTTAGTTTCTCTCTGCTCTACCTTCTACCCCAATTTATTGACCATAAGCTATCTCTTCAATAACAATTCTCGAATGCCCTGCTAGATGACATAGCTTGCTTGGGCTGAATGTTTGGTACTGAAAGTTATCTTGGTACTGATAAGTGACTGGGTAATTAATTTCTACAGAAAAAAATATTGTTTCCCTATCAGACTACAGGTTTACTGAATTGAACTAATGTTTGGTTTTAATAAAGTATAGGGAATACTCTCACTTTAATAGTTGTCCAATTATAAAAACTTTACTTACCAGGATGCCCAGTTTTCATACTTTACATAATGCTGGCTTATACAACCCTGTTTTCAAAGAGTGATATTAAATGTGGATCACAGAAAATATTGCCAAAAATGATCCACAAGCTTATTCAAGATGACAAACTAAGCACTCAGTTTTACTGCCTCTTCTTCCCAAGCTTCCTTTGGGATTATAAGAAGTTATAAAAGAAAACAAGAAATTAGTGGACCAGAATGTTTGAGGAAATATGGAAAGTTTTGAGCAGATGGGTTGATATTATTAGAGAAATTTGCAATCCAAAACACCAGAGGTAAGAACAATCTTTACAGTAAGAGCCCTGAAGGCACTGAAATCTGAGCTAATTGCACAAAGGACATGCATGGGACACAGGGTAATTATGACTGTAATTAATTAAAGAACTCTATCAGGAAGAAGTAGGCCAGTTTGGATTTCACCTTGCTTTTTTTCCTCTAATGCACGATGGCAATTTCTTAGTCCCAAGATAAAAATGTATAAACTGCTCTCTGTAGAAAGATATACAGCCAGATAGACTCAACAAATTCAAGAGGATGAAATTATTTAGAGTATGTTCTCTAACCACAAAGAAATTAATTTATTGTATTAAAGATATATTTTTAAAAAGAAGATAATTAGGAAATTTCAAACTCCATGCTCCAAAGTATTACACAAGATACTTCCAAATATTCCAGGGTCAAAGGATAACTCAAATGAAAACTGGAAAATATTTTAAATGGAAAGTTAATGAAGCTATTGAATGTTTAAAATGTGGACTATAGCTTAAACAACTTTTCAAGAGAAATTTATAGGCATTATTTTGTTTATCAGAAAAAAAAGACTAAAATTCAATGATTTAAGCATTCATCCCAAAATTCAAGTAAAAAGTCAAATCAAATTTAAAGAATGTACAAGAAAATAAATATCAAAGATAAGTGAAGAAATCAACGAAATATAAATATGTAATAGGGAATACAAATAAAACTAAAAATTCATTCTTTGAAAATAACAATAAAAATGATAAATTAGGAAAATACTAAAAAAAGATACAAATTAGTCATATTAGGCACAAAAAAGAGACACGAATAATTCTGATATCAAATGGTAAGAGTATATCATGACAAATTTTATGATAACTACATTTTATAATTTGGACAAAATAGAAAAATGTACTGACTAGAACAAGACTGAAAGAAAAATAAATATAAAACATGATTACTTTAGAACTTATTAAAAAATTGAATCCATAATTAGAAGTCTGCAATGAAAACCTCAGGAATTAATGGCTTTTACAGGGAATTTTTCCATTAATACCAACGTTACCCAAACTTATTTCAAAATAGAAAAAAATAGTAACTTCTAACTTTTTGTATAAGACTAACATTATTTTGATTCCAAATATTTGACAAGTATATTTAAGAAGAAAAGATACAGTATTGGTCAATATTTCTCAAAAACTTAAATGCAAAAATGTAGCTATATACTAAAAACAGTATTTAAAGTAATTAATAAAATTGATCACACTTATAAAAAAGAGAAAACATAAGCAGATAATTTAAATAGACATGCAAAAGGCAAAAAAAAGTCATTTTGAAAATATTTAACACCTACTTATAATTTTTAAAATACTTAAAAATTAGAAATAGAAGAGATTTTTTACAATCTGAAAAACAATAGCTCCATAAAACATAGCATACATTATGAAAAATAGTGAAATATTTACATTTTTCCTCCAAATTGGGAAAAGTAAATGAATGCCCATCATTTGCATTTCTATTCCATGTTTTGTAAGTCAAGGAAAATAAACAGAATCATAATATGAGTAAAATTGTAACTATCTATACTTATAAATGACATGAGTCTATAAACATTTAGAATTAATCAGTGAATTTAACAAGTTTGATGGATACAAATCAACATAAAAAATCAAATACTATTCTATATACCAATAGCAATTACTTAGAAAATAAAATTAATAAGTTACCACAAAACCATTCAATTTCTACTAGTAACTTTAATAAAATTTCTAAAAGTCCCCAAGAAAAAAAAGCCTTAAAATATGGTTCAGAGGAATTAGAGTATCTGTAAATACGGAGATATACCATTTCCATGAATTTAAGTCTCAATATTATAAGTATATTAATTTTCTCTAAATTAAGCTATAAATTAAATATAATTGCAATAAAGAATTCCAGAAGAATATCTGATAGAACTTGATAAGCTACATTTTAAGTTTTAGAAATACAAAGAACCGAGAATAGTTCAGGCAACCTTAAAGAAGAAAGTTGAAAGATCTATACTAACAGAATTCATAAGCTATTTATGAAATATCTATTTACATATACTAGAAATAAGATATGTACACACATATAGTTATGAAATAATAAGATACACACACACAAATTTTTCCTCAGTTTATTCTAATATTTGGTTTTTGACTCTAGTTCCTGACACACAGTTCCTCAAACCCATGTAAATCTGCTGACTGAGAGGGGTGGCTAAGAATATTCTTTGTGCTAATATTTGATTTCTTATCTGGAGCTCCTAAATACCTTTAAATCTTCTGGGTGATAGGAGCATCTTTTGTCCTAATGAGTTGATTCTTGGTAGGCTCCTGGATGTTTGCTCCTGAATGTCACCAGAAAAATCAAGCGTGATCAGTACTTTGAGGCCCAACTCTAACAGGGGAGAGGACCTGGAAAGTGAGTTAATAATTGCTCATGCCTATGTGATGAAGCTCCAAAATCCCAATAGTACAGGGTTTGGGGAGTTTCCAGGTTGGTGAACCCTTCCACCTGCCACGCTCCACAGGGACATAAGCTTCTGTGCTCAAGACCCTTCTAGACTTTGTCCTATGTACCTCTGCTTTGGCTGTTCATTTGTATCCTTTAAAATATCCTTTATAAAAAATCAGCAATTATGAGTAAACTATTTTCCTAGGTTCTATGAGCCACTCTAGCAAGTCATTGAACCCAAGAAGAGGCTAGTAGACACCGAACATTTGTAGCTAAATGGGGCAGAAGTGTGGGTAGCTAATGTGGGCACCATTACTTGAAATTGGCCTCTGAAGAGGAGGACAGTCTTCTGGTCTGGACCAACTCTGGTTAGTGTCAGAAATAAATTGAATTTTAGGACATCCTGTTGGTATTAGAGAATTTGTGTGCCAAAAAACCTACACATCTGGTCACAGGTGTTCCCTGTGAGCATGTGAAGGAAAACTGAGTTTTTCCTATACACTACTATAAAATTATGGTTATGAAAACTGCATTATTGACACAAGAATAGGTAAATTGACTAATAGGACTAACTGAAGAGTACAGAAACAGATTCACACATATTGAACCCCTGGAATACAGCATTTACATTTTAGTAAAAATATTATACTAAATTATTATGAATTATATCATATATGGTGCTGAGTTAGTTAATATCCATTTAAAAAATATGATTCTGAACAGCTATCTCATACCATACATAAAATCAATTCCAGGTGGATTACTAGGCTAAACATGAAATATGAAATAATAAAACTCTTAGAGGAAAATTTAGAAAAAAAAAAAACCGTCATGACTTGGAGCAGGCAAAACATTTCTTGGCCAGAATATAGAAAACACTGACAAAATATGAAATTGACAAATTTTATCTTAAATTAAAAACTAATTAAGAATTCTTAAAATTAAAACTTCTGTTTATCCAAAGGATGAACTATTAAAAGAGTGAAAATCAAGCTCAAAAGTCAGAGATGATATTTACTATACATTACTATGTACTTATATCTATAGATATGAACTCATATGCAGGATGTATATACTTAAAAAACAAGCTGCCCTATCAAAAAGAAAAGAAGACAGATACCCAATTGAGAAAAATAAATGAGCACATGTCTTGAATATACATAGGACAATAGGTGCTCAACTTCATCATTTGTTAGAGATATGTGATTCCATATGATTCCATATCCAACCATCAGATACTTAAAGTGAGAAAGACAATAAATACCCAGTCTTGACAAAGATATGAAGTAAATTGTGACTCTTATAATTGCCGGTGGGAATAAAATCACTTTGGAAAACTATTCAGTAGTTTCTACTGCAAGTAAATAATTCTATCTTCTGTTCTAGTTCTTCCAGATACTGCAATTCCGGTTTTTGTATATATGCAACAGAAATGTGACATATGTTCATGAAAAACAATTAACTAGAATATCCATAGCAAAGCTGTGCTTAACACCCTCAAATTGGAATCTACTCACATGTCCATTAAATGTAGAATGGATTTTTTTTCTTGAAATTCATACAACAGAAGAATGATAATATGGATAAGATGGATATCCATAATATAAATAGAATAAATCTCAGAAACCTAACATTAAACAAAAGAAGTTGGAAACAAAAACGGGCATACTGTATGCTAATTGAAAGTAAGAACAGTGGTTACCCTTTATGGAAGGGATGGGCTGTGACCTTGATAAGGTTTTTCTTTTTCTTTTTCTTTTTCTTTTTAACCCCATACATGAGATATGAAGACTAACGCGGGTTAGAGTGGGAGAAATGTCACTCTGTCCCTCCCCCAGGTAAGATATTGCTCTGGTAAAATCTCCCTATGGGAACCTACTTAACAATAAACCATTTAAGTGAACTACCACACCCTTGATAAATATGACTATAAAATCTGAATATTCTTACTTGGCTGTTTCCTTAGGATAGATATTGTCTAAGTATTTCCTTAGGATAAATTATGAGGAGGAAGATTCTCAGGTTAAAATATGTAATCTTTAAGATTATTGATGATCATTATTTTAAAGACTGTGATCCACATGTACAATCCTGTCTATTTCCATCACCTGCCTGCAGTGACATAAGTGATCAGGCCAACTTTCCCATTAAGGGAGGGGACTTGTTTAATTCACCACTTATGTGGCTTTTCACGGCTACTCCCTTATGATAATCATCCTTGCCTCATGTCTAAACTGCTAAAAGTACATTCGGTAAACTCCCAGCCTCTTATAATCCCATCTTCAGCCTACTCAGACATATTTTCTATAACATAGTCTCCCATAAATGTCATTACTCCTTACAAATCTAGATAAATACTCATTGTAGTTCAGTTTCTCTGTCACATGTATCTTTTGAATAAAGCTTTTTTTATTAAGATTACTCAAATGAGTCCTTTCCCATTGAACACACACACACACACCCACACACACCCATACACACCCACACATACCCACACACACACACTCTCGACCGATTTTACCTTTTTTTTTGATCTATGTGAAATGAAACATGTAGAAACACGAGTAAGAGGCAAAAAGAAAGCCAGATTACCCTCTCAGGTCCGAATGACATTGCTTTCTAAAACATCTCTGCTTATGAGTCTGTGGTGCATGGCTTTACTTTCTAATCAATTAACCAGTTCTTACTGGTTTCTCATATGCAGGATGTATATACTTAAAAAACAAGCTGCCCTATCAAAAAGCTGCCATGAAAAATAACAATCCTGACAAATAATAAGAGGCAATGAAGAGAATGAAGTGAGGGAGCTGAAGGTGGGAGCCTGAAATAGTTCCCAGGACAAGGATGAAGGCAGCAGCAAGGGCTGAGAAAGCATGGCAGGATGGAGAAGATAAGGTGGAAAGTGGGCTCAGGAGACACATGGGAAGGTCTATGAGCTCCTGGCCTGTTCCTGAGGATATGCAAACCAGAGAGTGCTTAAAGGCGTAGAGTTCTCCCACCAGCAGAGTCCAGCTGGGAATCAGAGCCTCATTTTTGATCCTGACTTTACTCAGGGACAGTGTAGAAACCTGAGTAAGTCATTTTGCATTTGGTTTCTCAGTTTATTTGTCCCTCAAAATGGATGGACTAGAAGATATCTAATGCCTGTTTATTGTCTTAGTATTGGTAGACTATTTTTTTTTGTAACTCTGCAGTGGGTACATGGGGTCCTTTTTATGTGTTCGTTTATTTATTTATTTTGGTCTTTATCTTGGTACCTAGTTCAGTGTCTTCTACACTTTAGGTAATCATGACTGATGTGCTTTGATTCTTTCCTGCAAGCAAATGGGGAAAAAATGGAGGGAGACCTTAGTCAAATCCATCGTGTTTGTTTCCTCCATTTTGTATGGTCTTTCGCAGTCCTGGAGCATGGCAGCAGTTACACAGGGACAGTGTGTCTTTCATGTGCACAGGACTGCGAGAATTCCCAACAGAGGCTCGGAACTTGATTCCAAGCCATTTGCCATTAAGCTCTGAAGCAATGGAGGCCACTTTGTCATGGACTGGGCCTTCTTGCCAAGATATTGTCCATATTTTTTTTTTGCAACCACAAACTTGGTGCAAAATAGCAAAACACATTTAAAAAAATAAAAATAAAAAGAGTGGCTTCATTAAACTAGAATCTTAATGCCCTTTGATACGAAAACACATTTCAATATGCCATAATGGGAAATATTTTGTAAAGAAAGAAACCAGAGAAACTCTTATATTCTCTTGTTCAGGGATTCCCTGACCATTTTGTATTGGCACTTTTGATTTTATTCTAATTTTTAACTCTTTAATTTGTTGATATTAGAGAAGAACAAATCAGCAATAGGGAGAAGAAATTAATTATTGATTGTTTAATTAGCTCAGATTGCCATAACCAAAGACCACAGACTGAGTGACTTAAACAATGGAAATTTATTTTCTCGTAGTTCTCTGTGTGTGCTAGGAGTGACAGGGGTGGATGGGGGAGATCTAGTTTCTTTCTCTTTTTATAATGACATCACTATATAATCAGAGTTCCACTCTTATGATCTTATTTAACCCTTAATTACCTCTTTAAAGGCTTTATCTTCAAATCAATAACATTGTAGTTAGAGCTTCAACCTATGAATTTGGAAAATTTTTTTTCATATTTATATCTGATTACTTTTTTAAAAAACAGCAAATGGAATAAAAAATAGATTTTTTATATATGGCTTTTAAAATATGTTTGGAAGTAATGTAGCAAATTTTAATTGTTACTAAATTGATAACAAAATTCGAATGTTATAAACTATGCTCAATAAACTGCTTGCAACATTAATTAGAAAAACACATAATTACTAAACAATGTTGCCACCAACATTTCTCACATAATAGCTAAGCTGAATAGAAATAATTTTTATGGCATTGTGAAGTGATATGTATTCAGCAAGAAGGTGCTTTGATGTCTACTTCCTTGAGACTAGTGAGAAGTGACAAGGGATAGATCGATATTGAGAAATGACATTTAAAATATTTATTTAAACATTAAAAAATGTGTTCATGACCATTTAATGTTAGCACTAAAGACCATGAAAAGCCTTTGAAAATTGTTTTTTTTTTTTTTAATTGCTGCCTTGGGGGAAAAAATCAAGTAAAGATTAAATAATGATTTAGGATCCTCAGTTTAAGCAGCTGGAAATATGTGAAATATTTTTTTAAAATTTCAAGAGAAATCAAAAGAAATAAGGATATTCTTCAGTTATCTGAAAACATCAAGTATGTAAAACAACTTTCTCCCATCATATTAGAAAAATAAGCATTTTACATAAAACTAAATTTATTAAACCACCACTGATCTGAAACTACAATTTCAAACTATGGATCAATATTTTGACTAATAAAAACAGTTGCCCAATGCCCAGTTTTGTCATTATTATAAGCAAAGAAACACATAACTAAAACTTTGTTATTTGATTTTTAAAAATATTTTCAATACAGTTATAGTAGCACTTGTTAAATGTAAGTAACTTCAGTTTATATCTGATGAAAATGTCCTCTAGGTAAATCAACTATGTAATTTACAGTACTTTTGAATTGTTCTAAATTAGAACCATTTTATTTCACCCATCAGTGCTCGGTAGGAACCACACTTAATGTCTTCTAACCAAATTGCACTTATCTTTTTTGCTATGACAGCTTCCAAAGATTTAAATTCCTGAATATCATGTCAGGGGGGATGTTTCAAGTGGTAACACTGATTAAATGCTAAAGGAAGTGGGAGTAGGAGCTCTTAGTAAATGGAAAAGAAAAGTTTTATGGCTGCAATATTCTCATACTTTGTTGCTATACTCTTCAGTAAAATGACTTCTGTTGTGTTTTGCTATTCAATTATTTTGAGTGATTTGCACTCAGATTGAAGATAAAATGACATTGTCATCTAGGCTATGAAATTCCAGCCTAGAAATTGGAAGAAAAAGCTGTTGAATTTCTGGAACTGGAATTCAGGTGGTAACTGCGGTCCTTCAGAAAATATTGGTCAGCAAAGAAGGGTTCAGTTTAGAGAAAATAGCAATTTGGGATAAATACATTTCTTTCATAAGCAACCTCCGATGGCTGGCTCTAGCACAAAACTCACTATAGAGATTGTCATAACTACAAAAAAATGCTGTATTACATTTAAATTATAAATGCATCCTTTCTTTAGCTTTTCACATGATTTTTGATCTAGGAGGCACTGTAACATCTATCCATCAGTTAACTCAGTTAGAACCTTCTTTCTGTTGATGTTTTAGCATAGGTGCCTACATGGCTGTGTGAAAAGTTACCATTTTGGTTGTTCCACAAAAATATTATGTAGAATGAAAGAATGTCAGTGCTTGTGCCTGTCTATTGTTTTGGGCCCTTCTTTAACTCATTCTTAATTTTTTTTCTCTTCCTCTGTCATTCTAATACAAAGTTTGTTTCTATCACATTACCTTTCACTCATCTTGTAATTTTAAAAGTTGACTAGGAAACATCGTACAAAACTCTCACTGTGTCGCCATCCATGTTCAATCTACTGCCTGGAATGACAAAACTTTTTACAAATTCATGGCAGAGAAGCCATGGCATCCACTCTCAAGACTCCAAATACAGATCGGACTTCAGGTGGAAGGATGGGTGTGGCACTTCTCTGTCCACTCCCCCGCTATCTTCTCTACTCCATTGTTTTTCTGGCCTGTACGCTGTGCAGCTTTTCCCGCTGTCTTGAACCTGACCAAAACAGACTTTCATACTATCACTCCATTTGAGCTATAAATATCAACACAATACTAATGACCTCCCAATATTCTATTTTTGTTTATTTATTAACTATTCACTTCATTAAGATCTAATCTACATTAAGCCAGGGACTTCGCCTTTCTGTTTAGTGTTATACTTCTAAAATGTAGAGGAATATGTGGTAAATAATAAGCGGTACATATTTTTGAATGAATTATTACATTATTACTTTTCTTCTTTGATAAGTATTTTGAGATATTTTTATTTTGCTATTTAGAAATTTCTTCAAATTCTAAGGAAAAAATATCTAAGATGACAACTTTTCACAAAAGATAATTTTCCTCAAAAATACACCCACAATTTCTAAAAGATCTCTGCTTTCTCTCCTAACATAGCCCCCTTCTTCACACATTTCATGAAAATCTATACACACATAACCCACAGAAAGTGTCTGGTGAAACTAAACAGTCCAGAGTCTAAGTCCTAATTCAGTCACACACTAGCTTTTGAATTTTGTAAGTCATATAACATCTGTGAACCTGTCTTATAATCAGACATAACTAATTCTTAACTTGCAGATATGATATAAAAATTAGAGGTAGTACATAAAGCCAAGATCACAGGACCTGAACAATATGTCAGGGGCTTAAAAAAAAGAAAGACCCCTATTTCCATTCATTTTTTATTATTGGAAAATTTTAAATATTCTTGATAAGAATAAAATTTGACTATTTTTATTAATTATCTACACAATTCAAGACATTTTCTTAAGCTCTGTAATGTTGCCTAATTTTGCTTTTGGAAAGAAACTATGGTGGGGACAGACAACTTGAATCCAATATGATTTGATGGAGGGCATGGTTCTTTGTGGGGACTGGTTTCTCTCTCCTCTTTAAGTACAAGTGGTCTCCTATTTGTAGTAGTGTGGTTTATGATTTTTTTGACTTTAGGATGATGGGAAAGTGATAAGCATTCAATAGAAACCATACTTCCAACTTTTCTTGAGCTAGCAATGTACAGTAGATACACTCACGACACTGGGCAGTTGCAGGGAGTTTCAGCTCCCTGTCACTCAAAGGATCAGGGAGTAAAAGATGGATACTCCGCAGTGTACTGTGTTGCCAGTGTTTTGGGGATATTGTATTCTGAGCATGTTTGAGGTAGGCTAATCTGTGATGTTTGGTACGTTTTGCGTATTTCATGTATTTTCTACTTATAATTTTTTTTTAACTTAAAATGGGTTTATCTGGACATAACACAGTCGTAAGTGAGGGAGAACCTGTATAAGACTTCTGGGGTCACAACTGGACTGGTGAAATTTACAAGGACTCCCTCTTCTTGTGGAGCTTTCATTTCTAAGTTTTATTTCCTTTAAACCTGTAATTGCTGGAAGCATCCTGCTCAGCTTCTCAGCCTGCAGATTTTCACTTGTGAGTTAGCAAATGCCCCCCAAGGGAAAGGCTGTGCTGACTGTTGGGCTCACACCCAAGCCACTGTCTCTTCATGACTCCTATCCCATAATTCCTGTCTGCCTTGGTTTTTCTTCTAATGTCTTTAAGCAAATTTTGTAAAACCTTCACTAGCTCTCCTTATAGTTCAATGCAAGGGTTAGTCTGTAATAGTTCATTTATAAATACCAGAAGGAAAATCTGTAAGATTAATATTTATGGGATTCACCAGTTTTTCTTAAAATCATCATGTATTTTTTAAAAAAAATAATAACACATCACATTTAAGACTTATAAATTGGCAAATTTCACCAAACGTAACCTAAGACAAACAGACATAGATTATGCAGTTTCATTTCTGAGTAATGATTTTCACCAACTATAAGCAAAATGTTAAAAGTTTCTCTGTCATCTTAGTATCGTTGTCCTTCAATTTGTATTTTTGAAATACTTTGCATTCCACACAGATTGTTAAAAAATGGGGTGGCATATTACAAGTGACTTAAGGAAGATTTGAAATCATATTGACCAGGTGGCTTCTGATGGCTGCTGAGGAAAAAGAAGAACCATTAGTCCTTCAAGACTGGGATGGAAATGCATCTTGTGCAGATTTGCCTAAGCTACTTTGTTTACTTAACGGACTTGCTCGCTCCAAAGGCCTCAGTGTCAGACTATATTAGCATGCATGTACATGTAAAATTAATGAACGGACCTAGAAACTCACAGTGTAGTCCCCTTAGAGCCTGGGGTTAAACATCTGTCTGAATGATGTTTCCTAAAAAGCTTTATGTAATGGCCAGAGTAGCTTAGAGTAGGCACTTAGTGTGGAAGGAAGGGCAAGGCAGACGCTTGAGGGGAAGTGCTGGGTTTCAGTGGACTGACAGCCTTACCGTCATACCAAAGGTTACAACCTTACACTCCAAAAGCTTTTAAAGCTTCTTGCATCTGTGTTGCCTGACTGACTTTAGCATTAAGCGCTTAGGACCAGGATACTCTGAGTATATGTCTTATTTCAGAATGTGGATGAAAATGTTTGGATCTTTCCAAAATGTTGTCCCAGAAATCATAACTTAACTCTGTTGTATTGGGCTGAACAATTTAGTTTTTCCATGTTTGCCACTGTAAAGTTGAATTAGATTCATTTTAAGGTGGTATAAACATTAGCAAGTTTTCTACCTCATAGCTGACAAAATCTGTAACGTGTTTAACGGAGTATGGTATAATTGAAAGGACATGAGCTTTCATTTCAGTTCTGGGTTCTACTATTTATTAGCTGTCTGACCAATCTACCCTTGTTGTTCATTGAACCACACAATGCCACACCCTTAGGGACACTCTGAGTCTGCAGTTGGGGTCCTATGGAGCATGTTCTATTTGGAAGCTGATCTCTAAGTATAGTTCCTCTGGAACCAGTTCTAAAAGTTAATCTTACTTAGTTGGTACCATAACTAATAGTCTTAACGAAATTGAGTTCTGTACTGACACCCTACAAATATATAGATAATGAACAGTGCGGGAGAGAAGCTGCAACAGGGGCAGAATAACTCTTTCCACGTAGCTGTTGTAATGCTGCTCAGAAAGTGTAGCAAAATGATAATAAACTCATTTTAAGATTATTTAAATTAGCAAAGGAGATTTAGAGACATGCATAGGAGAGATTCCCGGGGTGAACAGGTATATTGCCAAGTTTTAGTCATTTAGAATTGAGTAATAGCCATCTGTCATGGAGTTGAATAGCATGGTTTCTTGTTCAACGTAATATTTGCATTGAATGTTAGAAGGTGCTCTATTAGTGGAAAAAAAAAGACAGTGATTAGATTTTTCTATAAGTTTCCTTAAATTAGCCTTTTATTAAATAATCATCTTTTTTCCCCAAACTTAAAATGAACTCAAATTATATATGAGATCTGACAGAATCTTGCTCTGGGAAATTAATGGAATTGCAGTCATAAGCTTAGAATATAACGATATTCTGTTCCTATCACCTGTGACCTTGGGCATGCTAATTAACCTTCCAGAATATCTGTTGCCTCATTTTTAAAATGAGAATTATATAAAAGATTAACTTTTTAGAATAACTTTTTGCTCAAAGAGTGGATGAGAGATGGTGCAATATTTAGACTATCCGATGGTTTAATGGTGAATCAGCTGCTTGCAATTTAGGGAGAACCACAGCCAGGCACGACTGAAGAGCCAGTGGGTAGAGGTGAACACTGTAGATGCATGCCTGTGCTAGCAGAAAAATGGTACCCCCAAAATGCCCAAGTCCCAATCCTCCAAATCCACGACTATGCTACCTTACATTGAACTTTGCAGTTGTGATTAAATTAGACCTTGAAATGAGGAGATTATCTTGGATTATCTAGGTGAGTCCACGAGGGACATTAATGATGGGCAGGGAGCCAGAAGTAAAGGAGTGTTGCATTTTGAGTAGAACTTGACCTACCACTGGTGGCTTTATAGATTGGAGGAAGACCATAAGACAAGTAATTGGGGCAGATTCCAGAAACTCAAAGTTACAAGGAAGTAGATTTTTCTATAAAGCCTCCAGAAAGAATTATGAGCTGTCACCTTGATTTTAGTCCAGTAAGACCATGTCACCCTTCTGACATATAAAAGTATAAATTAGTAAATTTGGGTTGTTTTATGCCACTTAGTCTGTGGCAAGTTGTTATAGCAGTAATAGAAAGCTAATACATTGTCTACCGTGGTAACCAGCACAGAAAATCTTCTCTATAGTTGAAGGAATGGAGCTTCCTGAAAAATCTAGGTACTGAGGAATCCATTTGAATGGACCAAGGGCCTTTCACTTATATATATTCTTTATTCATCTTTTAAATTCATACTCAAGTTTTTCCATTTGGGGAAGATTACATCTCTTTTAAGAGTTTACCTCTCTGTCCATCAATATGTATGCGTGGTTTTCATAGTAAATGTATTTAATTAAAATATTAGTTAAGAAGACTATCTTCCTAGAATGGGAGTTGCTAGAGAGAATTTTCTTTCTATCAATTTCTGTCAATTTCCTTTCTATCTCCCCTATGCCCAGCATAGAGTCTGGCCAAAGTAGGAATGCAATAGATGGTGGATGATAGAATGAAGGATGGAAACCAGAAAATGGCTCTGCTCTGAATCAAATGTCTTAGAATATTTAAACATGTTTTAGTCTTTGGCCCACACATAGCACACAGTAATTCCATCTCTAGGGGAAAATACACAAGGTCCAAATAGTCACTGTATGTACTCAAAATCTAGGATCTCCTGAACTTGAACAGTCCTCCCGCTTTGGTCTGACTAGGATTTCCTGTGGTCTGGCTGCCCATCCACTGAGTAGACTCACTTTCCCCTACCACATGCAAAATTACATATACATAAGAAGTTTTTCACAGGGCAATACGATGTGTATTATAAAGAGCAAGAATGGGAGACACAGTGATTATTCTTCTGTAACAATTCTTAAATCTCACTGGGAAGATAGTATGAAGGACTCTGAACCCAAAAGGAAGTTAATCTTCACAGGCCTGGCTCTACCTTTTAGAAGTTCTGTCTGATCCATTTCTTCTATGGCAATGCCTGAAATAGAAATAATCCTCTCCTTGGAAATTGTTTGGCTTTTAAATCCAGATTTTTATGCATGGAAGTTTGAATCATTGAACTTTGCTATAAGTCACAAAAAGTCAAGTAGTTTTTAGCTGGCTTCATGGCTTATTTGGCAAAATTACTCCTTCAGAAATTTTGTAGGTTTCAAATCCATTTAATTTTGGTAATGTGCATTAATAATCATACTTAAATTGGTAAACACAGTCTCAAATCTACTTTGTTTGTTTTCAAATCTCCATGCCCTAACTTTTAAATTAATTGTGGATACATTAGAGTTAGCAAGATTCAATAGAAATGCTACACAATGAATCATCTTTGCTGCAAAGTGGCATTTTCTATCTCTTGAGATAAGACTTACATACGAAGTTTTAGCAATGTTTTATGTAAAATTTGATAATATTTATGAAATATACAATTGTGTAACTAATGCCACAATTATACCATAAAACATTTCGACACACCAAAAAATTTATATACATTTGCAGTCAACCTCTTATTCAGGCCCAGCCCCAGGGAACTGCTGATCTGCATTCTGTCTCTAGAGATTATTTTATTTGTCTCGAATTTCTTATAAAAGGAATTATACAGTGTGTACTCATATCTGGCTTTTTAAATTCAGACTAGTAATTTTGAGATTCACCTTGATGTTAAATGTATCAGTAATTCATGCTATTTCTTGCTGAATACTATCCTGTTATGTGAAATATCAAAATTTGTTTCTCTATTATCCTCTTGGTAGACATTTGGGTTATTTCCAGTTTTAAGCTATCATGCTTTATAACCTATGACCATTTGTGTGCAAATTTTAATGGGAATATGTTTTTATTTCATTTTCATAAATATGAGAGTGATAAATATGGTAAGTGTATGTTTGACTTTATAAGAAACTGCCGATATGATTGCATGATTTTATATTCCCACTGGCAGTTTATGAGTTTCACTTATTCTCTCCAACATGTGATATCATCAGTCTTTTTAATTTGAGCTATTATGGAAAGTGTGTAGTGATTTTATGGCGATGTTTATTTCTTGTTGGTGATAATTACACTATATGTCTTTTTATGTGCTTATATATCTTTTTTATCTTCTTCTATAAAGTGTCTCTTCAAATATTTTGTCCCTTTGTTTCGTCCTGTGAATATAGTTTGAAAGTTTTTTTTAATTTTATATTGCAAATATTTTCTCTCAGTCATTGACTTGCCTTTAAAGTTTCATAAAATGTCCTTTGTTGAGCAGAAATTTTTTATTTAGATAAGTCCAGTATATCAGGTTTGTCTTTTATAGTTTGTGCTGTGTGTCCTATCAAAGATATTATTTTTATCCCCAAGTTACAAAGATTTTCTTGTATGACTTCTTCTAGAAATTTAATTATTTTAGCTCTTACATTTAAGTCTACTTTGAATAAATTTTTGTGTATGATTAGGAGTAAGGGTAGATGTCCATTATTTTGCACATGGATAATAATTGTTACTTTGCTATCTTAACAACAAAATGAATATGCCATTCCTATTAGATTACTTGAAAACAGTTTGAAATATTAACAAACCATATGTATATGTACACATTTTTTAGAATCTTTATTCTATCCCACATATCTAGCTGTATGTCAATACTACACTGTCTTCTTCACTGTCACATTGTAGTAAGCCTTGAAATGATGTATAGTAAGTACTCCAACTTTATTTTTATTTTAAAAATTGTTTCGTACATTTGGTTTATCTGCATTTCTCTATAAATTTTAAAATAGATTTGTCAAAAAATTCTATCAAAAACAAAAATAAACCAACAAAATTCCCAGTTGAGATTTTGATCAGGATTACCCTGAGTCTACAGATAATTTGTGAAATGAACATCTCAATAATATCTTGTGTTTTAAGCTATGAATATGTTATATATGTTCTCTTCTTTTGAACTTCTTTAAGTCATCAGAGCAGTGTTTTGTAGTTTTCAGTTCACAGGTATTGCCTATACTTAATTAAATTTGTCACTCAGTATTTTATATTTTGGGCATTATAATTAGTATTGTTTTTAAATCAGGTTCCAATTTTTAATTACTAGTATATAGACATATAAATTATTTTTTATATTGCTATGGTTTTCTGAGCATTCAATAAACTCAGTTTTTAGTTCTGATAGTATTGATATTTTCTATGTAAACAAGCATATCAAATACAAATAAAGATATTTTTTTCTTTCCAATCTATAAAGATTTTTTTTTAGTTTAATTTTTTTTACCTTCAAAATAATGTTGAAAAGGTGTGGTGAAGGCACACATTCTTGCTTTGTTTTTATCATAGAAAGAAATCATTTCATCTTCTACCATGAAGCATAATGTTACCTATACATTTTTTTGTGTGAATGTCTATCAATTTGGGGAACTTTTCTTTGATTTCTAGGTTGGTTAGTGTTTTTGTTTTAGTTTTGCTTTGTTTCATGTATATCTTGAATTTTGTAAGAAAAATTCTTTTCTGTCCTCTTTCTCCCTCTTTTTTCTTCTCTTCTTTCATATACTTTCTTTAGTTTTCTAGTTGTTTAATGAAAAAATAATAAATTGGGATTCTATTTCTTCATTATAGTGAGAAAGATGCTTCCTGTGCATGGTTGTGTGTTAATGTGATTTTTGTTACTTAAGAGTTTTTTTTCCCTCATAGCACCCACTGTTTAGAGCTCAGAAGCAGTTATTTTTTTTATTCATTAAGGCTCTGAATTTCTAGACACTCACTCTTATCTATATATCTCCTTGCAAACTGGCCAATTCCCTCCTGAATGTGTTTCTTCTTGTAGTATCTTTACAAAAGATACAGCAATAGCCAACTGACACTAATACTTAGATTCTTCTCAGTCTTTTCCCCATAGCTGTCAGTTCAGTAGACATGTGATCTCCCCTCAGGAAACTGCAGGCAAGAGTTTTACCAAATGTTTGCCACTACTTAATATGGATCATCATCCCTTCAGCCTCTGATAACAGTTTTATTATTTCTTGTTTCCTGTATGCTAAGCCTTTGCCACATGTTTTAGATTTTTTTTATTACAAAGCGTGTCTCTTGAGTTTATCCTAGATGTTGACATCCAGCTGACAGTGAGAAAAAGAAATGAGAGAGCAGAGAAGACACACTAGAAGTGATACCTCAATTCCACTTACATTCTACTGGGGAAAATTAGTGCCATGTCACACCTATATGCAAGAGAGTTAGGAAAATTTATTTAACTGTATAGTCAGAAAACAGAATACGTATTATAAACTGTTAGTGTGTCTTTGGTACAATGCTGTAACTTCTTTCCACAAGAGGTTACCTTATAAATGCACACCAGTTTGACTCATAACCAAGTCCTTCAGTGTATATGGGAGGATTAATGGTAGAATGTCAATTGACTAGTCAAATTATAGAGAAAAAGCTGACTCACTAAGAGAATTTTAGGACTCCACTACATCTTACCGGCAAGAAAACGTTCCTATTAGATTTGGGAATTGACTAATGATGTTTAAATTAAAAAGCTAAAAATAATTTATTATTAGTCTAAATTTACCAAAATGGCTAAAATTTTCAGTTTTTGGAGTCAACATGTTAGCTTAAGCTACATGTTTGCTCACAATTGTTCACTCAGTGGTTCTGGCTGAGATATGAGCATTTTAAATAAATTTTGGTTAAGTATTCTGCACAATCAGGAAAAAGTGTCATGGATGACCAGCCCATTGTCCTATTATGTCCTTTATGAAAGCCCAGAAGGCCTAAAGCTTGAGAAATACATCAGTGAAGGGAGCAGAAGCACATTTGAATAATGGTTAGTGGCTAAATCTGTTGTCTCGGATGCTGAAGAGAAATGTTATGGTTAAAATGAGCTCACTGTTTTTATGAAGATTGGAAGAATCCAGGATTGGATATACCTAAGTGGAGGCAAATGAATAAAAGAGGCATAGGCATGAGAGGCATAGGAGCTGCTGTGGAAATCAGAAAGATCTGACATGCTGAAATATTTAGCAGTTAAATTGGTCTTTGGTTTCCTGGAGCCCATATCACCTAGTTTTTAAACTTGAGTTAACTTCACAGATCTGGAGCCATTTAAATAAAATTAAGCTTGAGAACAATTGAAGAAATATCTTGTGAAGAACGTATATAATATTTATATACCATATTTCTCTTAACCTTCCCAGTGGGACATGTAGCCATTTGTCCCACAAAGAAAATAAATTACACACATTCTTTTTTTATTATTATTTATTAGACATTGGATCTAGAGCATAAAAACCAGGCCTTAATTGTTGTTTGGTAAGACATTGAACTATCAGAGACCTGGTGAAGGTATAATTTTCATTAATTCATTATTTAGGTCCTTTATTTAACAAACATGTATTGAATGCCTAATATCTGTCTGGCTGTATTTTGTGCCCAAGAGCGTTTTCTGACTGCGTAAAACAGATTCCATAAGAAGAAGAAAAAAGAAACACTAAATGTAGACATAACAAGTAAATTATATTTTATTTTATGAATTTAAGAGTGAATTAAAATAGTAGAGAAAGGTAGAGATATTGGCAATGCTGGGAGTAAGAAAGGGGGTTACTATTTTAGCAAGAGTAATCAGGTTAAAAACATCAAGTAAAAACGTGAAGAATGTGTAGCAGCTGTTCATATAGTTATCTGTGGATACATAATTGTGGGTGAAGAGGTAAGAATTGCAGACAATGTAAAGACCTTAAGGTGAGGCTTCCTTTGCATATGCTAAAAATAGAGTGAAAGCCTAATGGCTACATCAGTGCAGTTAAGGGAAAAGTTGCAGCAGATGAGGTTGGATGAGGTTGAAATTTCTGAATGAAATAGGAAAGCTTTGGAATAGATTGATCTGAGTAAAGACATAATCTGATTTATATTGTCATTGGAAATCTCTCACTGCTCTGTCATGCATAAACTTTGGTAAGGAGTGTGTGAGTTAAGCTTAAAATCAGGGAAATTATTTAGAAGGTCATTGCAGTTATCTAGGCAAGAGATAACTGCAGTTTAGACTGTAGCGGTGGCAGTGGATGATGTGGAATAAGATTCTGGATATTTTGAAGGTGAAGCTAATAGGATTTCTGGATGTAGAGGATCAGAAAACAAGTAATTAAAGATGATACCAAATATTCTGACCTAAACGAGCTGTAGGCAAAGCTGCTATCATCTGAGATGGGAAATGTTGTACTTGAAGAAGATTGGTTAAGTTAAATCTGAAGTGGTACTGAGTCATCCAAATGAAGATATTTAGTAGTGAGCTATATAAATCTGGAATTCCAGAAGGAAGTTCAAAAGGAGGGATATCATATTGATTGGATTCAAAGCCACAAAGCTTTATGAAATTATAAAGACAGTGAGTGAACGAGCAAAGAGGAGGTCCAAAAAATACTTAAATTAAGCTTTTTTATTTCCCCTTAGTTCCTGAATATAAAAGTAGAAGAGATATGAGCAACCGACAAAGTCCTATATTAATTAGTTTGACCCATGGAATAAGGACCAAAGGAAAGAGTCTTCAAATTGATTCTTGTTCCAAAAAACAATTAATTAAAAGAAAAAAAATGTTTAAACAGTGGAAGATGGCATACATTTTATAGCTATGATCAAAACTTAAAAGACACAGAATCTTAACTTTCAACTAAATGCTATTTATTATTTCAGTTCGGCCAATGCCAAAGAATTTGTAATATGGCAGTGGGTTATCATAAGTTTAATCAGGTAGTAATTCCAGTTGCAGAGATGATCTTAGATGTCAGAAATGAGCATAAAATCTCTGGTAACTGATATTCATATTTTAATATAGAAATTTATTTTTCTCTATCTCTATTTTAATAATTAAAAAACATGACAGTTTCTTATCTCCTGAAAGGCATCTTTTCTTTGCTATACATCTAAGATCAATTCTTTTTGTATGCACTATATTTTAGCTGACAGAGAGCTTGATCATTACACCAAACCTCAGAATGTCATGCTGGTCTACCACAGCAGTGACCTCATGCTCACAGGATGTGCAGAGAAAGAAAAAAGCAAGCAGCATAGATTTTTGGGGGGGAAAGATACATGCATTATTGGAGATAAGGGGTTAATCCCATGCAGCAAAGAATACTACTTGATACAGATGAATTTTTTAGAATTACACAGCTAGCTTAATCAATCCGTTAGATATGGCTTAGTTATAGGTAAATGTAAATATTGATACAGGTAAAGACATGCAGGTACTATGTTTGTTGTTATACAAATAGGACATAATATTTTATTTCAAAGACATGGAGCTTAGAGAAATAGTATTTCCAGCCATACTTAGAATAACTTAGGGATATATTAGTTACATTAAAAAGCGAATTCAGTCTAGAATTTAAAAGTGTTGACAGGCACAATCAACAAAAGATAATATCTGGACATAGATATAAAAGTTTTTAAACTTTAAAAAGAAAAACATTGTTTTATGAGCTGCCAGAATCAAAGGAGTGATAAATTATGAAGATAAAAATTTTAAATCTCAATACCCAGCCCGTATTAAAAGAAGAATGTGGGGGAAGCTAAATAAAATTAATTGAATTTAAATCAATAATATAACCTGACCAAAATGATTTTTCAATTTAAAGATGAAAGTGAATATATTTTAAATCTAGAGGCAAAAATAATTTGTCAGCCAATAATTTAATTTCTATTGCAAAGCCCAAAGCAAAAGATGATTAACAGCTTAAAGAATAATATAAATTATGGGAAGATAATTGGCTTTAAATGTTAGCATAGGTTCCATTTTGTTATTAATATATTAATAAAAATAAAACTATAGTGTGATAACATATAAAATTTTTCTTCTAAACATTTTTAAACAAGATATAGTAGAAAAATATAAAGATTAGAAAATAGTGTTAAGCAACTTTGTTATCTTTATTAGTATTAATTAAAAGATTTACCTATGATAAGTAAATAAATAAAGCAATATAATTATCAAAAGTAATTTAAAATATCAGAGAATGACTAGAATATGCACTACAGTATATTTTAAAAACTATATAACAAAGTTTTGAAAAATAAAAAAATAATACAAATATAAACAACTACTCTCATTTTATATGTCATCATTTTCTGAGCAATAATTAATTTTATTAAATACAAAATTTTTTACAAAAAGGTAATAAGAAAAAAGTAAATTTCCAGCATTGCTAAGGATTTTGTATACATATATATATGCACAACACACACAAACACATACATTTGTTATATGTGTTTATATGTATGTACATATGTACTTATAACATTTGTATATATGCACACATACACAGTATATATACACACATATATATGAATATATAAGGTAAAATGAAAATATCTTTAGCTCTCCTATAAAAATACATGGGTTGCTGACTAGATTCAAAAAATTCAAAATTACTTTGTTTAGAAAGCATAGACTAGAAACAAGAAGATAATTTAGACTTCACTAGGCCTGTGCGGATAACAAATACATGCAATTCTAATTGTAAAATCAAATAATACATGTATAATAGAAAATTAATAAATGGAATGTAAAATTAGTCTAAAGATTGTGGAATATATAGAAAAACAAACAAAAAATACTAATAATAGGAATACATATGTCAAACAGCATAGCATTGAGATACCTTAAGGAAAACAGTAACCAAAGCAAAGAGAATTACATCTAGATATAATAGTACTTTCAAGTTCCAATTTCTAATTATCTTATTTACCTAAACTATTAAACCAATATATCAAGAAAATGCAATAGAGTGAGTGAATATGGACTATAATAATATAATGACTAGTTAACTCATGATAATGGTATTTTTAGGAAAAAGAAATATAGATAGCTATAATAAAATGAAGTGGGTTTATAAAAGTGAAACCAAAGGAATTTAATTAATGGATTGACATCAGAATTAAGGGGAGTGTCAAGGGAAATTTCCAGACTACTTTATTCCATGCAACAGTTCAAAAAATAAGTTTGAGGATGACATGTTTATTCAATTTAATGACCAATATCAGTCACATGACAGAATCAGACTCCAAAAGCCATTCATTCTTTCAACATTATTTAACAATTGCTATTTAATAGAATCACTTATATAAGATGAGAAATCTATTAAAAAGAATTTTAATAAAATTTCTGCTATGTTATTACACTTAGGATGAAAAGATCAAATTTATAAACATAGAACTTACAAACCTATTTGAAAGAAATGTTAAATGTAATAGATGACAAACATTGGCTAAGTGTCTAAAGGTGCCAGGAATCCAGATGTGAGCATAGGCTGCATTTAAGATCTAGCATAGATTGAAGTAAGAAAAGAACCAGCTTCATGGGCCAATAAATAAAGTCCAAGAATGATTAAGAAACACAAAATTCTGTAATAGTCACTAAAATAATTTTTAAGTCAAATGCCAATGATTCTATATAGAATGGTTGCAAGTATTTAAAGAGTAACCTTTGTATTCTATGAGCTGTGTCCAATGTGTGTGTGTATGTATTTATGTGTGTATGCAAATTAGTAGAAAAACAGCTAAAATAGCCCAGCAAAAATGAGTTAAGAAACATTTATGAATTTAGGTAAAGACTAAACAGAATTCTGTACATTAAAATATTACTCAATTATTAAGTACTTTTAGTGAAGAAAGACTATTTCATATGTATAAATTCTGCATTGTGGAATCAAGTAAAATATTTTTTTGTTTTCATTTTTTAATTCCCTGCTGACCTCCTAGAAAATTGCTGGAAGAAATTGATTTCAGCAATGTTTAGGGGTTTCTCTCCTTTTAGAGTTGATGAAGAAGGAGCAGGGATATAATACGTGAAGAACATTTAGAAAATCATCTTCTTGGTTTTAGTTTCTCCTGGTCATGGCTTATAAACTCCATATTCCCTTAAAGGCAGGGATTCCCAACCCCTGGACTGCATACTAGTGCTGGTCTGTGGCCTGTTAGGAACCAGGCCGCATAGCAGAAGGTAACAGTCAAAAGGCAAAGCTTCATTTATTTAGAGCCACTCCCCAGAGCTAGCATCACCGCCTCAGCTTCAACTTAGATGGATTCTCATAGAAGAATCAGGCATTAGATTCTCATAGGAGCACCGATCCCTGGTGCCAAAAAGGTTGGGGACAGATGATTTAAGGTCTGTGGTTTCACTGCTTCCTTGCTAAGCTTGTACAAGAATTTTTCCAGTGATCCCCAAGAACTTAGTTTTAATTGTTTCTTTTCAAAATGCTATCTCTCTTAGACACTGTGTGTTGTAGCAGAGAATGGGTCTGTCCCACATAATAGACTTCTAAATCTAGTTCTTTTCCTCTTACGTACATAATACTTAGACAGTACTTCAATACTTCCAATATTAATTTAATCATACCACTTTCTAGTCTTAAAATTCTCTATTCTTGGGCAATTTTGCATGATTATTTTTATGAGCCCTTTTTCAAAACAGGTAAAAAAAACTTTGTGATATTGCCTTCTCAGTACTTGGAAATTTGTGCTGAATCTGCAACTTCATGGCTTTTGTCAATAGACACTGTTACTTGCAAGGTCTTAGAGGAGAGACCCCAAGATTTGCCTTGACAAACTTAGGCATGTGGTAGGTAAACTAGCAATAGTAAAGTGATCTTTCAAAAATGATAGCTCAATTTACAAATTCAACCACATAATGATAACCATCATGAGATTATTAACTTAGTATGTGTTATACTATAAATTTGATCACTTAATACCATACTATATTCATTACAGTATAAAATACTATAAAGCCCCATGGTATCTGTAAAGAGATATAAAACAAAATATACATAAATAGAATGCCATAATTCTTGTCAATTAATAAGTACCAGCCATTGTTTTACAAAACAAAATGTAGATAAATTAGAAGACAATCCTCTATTTTGGTATTGTTATTGGGAATTCATGCGATATCAAGGATATCAAAAAATTAAGTACAAAAAATACAGCAATAGTATACATGAATTAAAAATAATACTTTTTGCAGATTATGACTGTATATGAGACTATTTAGAAAAATTAAAAAGTTACTAGGGGAAGAATTTTAATTAGTCAAACTGTAGTGAATAAGTAATGTTTGTATAGAAGAATAATAGGAACAACAACAAAGGCATTTGTATTAGTTTCCTGTGGCTCCTATAACAAATTACAAGAAATGTGATGACCTAATGTAAAATAAATTTATTCCTTTACAATTTTAAAGACAAATGACTGAAATCAGTATCATTGGGCCTAAACCAGGGAGTCAGCATGGCCATATTTTCTGCAAAGCCTGGAAAGGAGAATCTGTCCCTTGCCTTTTGCAGCTTTTGATGGCTTGCATTACTTGGCTTGTGGTCAGATCACTCAGATCTGCCTCTGTGGTCATATTATCTTCTCTTCTGTATGTATAGCAACAGCTCCTCTACAGAACTCTTAAAAGGATACCTGTGATTATAGTTAGACACCCTTGATAATCCAGCATAATCTCCCCATCCCAAAATTTTTAAATTAATCATGCCGTCAAAGTTCTTTTTTATATGTATTGAAGATGGCACATACAGATTCCACATATTTAGATTTGGATATCTTTTTAGAAATCATCATTCAGTCTGAATCATCTATTCATCTACAACAAGATAAGGATTATGAAGACTCAGGTGTTAACTCAATTGGAAAAAAGAAATCTTTTATAAAAGTGTTTGATTTCTAGTCAGAGAAGTTAGAAATAATAAATAAATAAATAATCTATTTGACTTTGGGTGATGAACAGAAACACATAATACAATATGTATATGATATATTATTGAATTATATACTTGAAACTTATATAATTTTATTAACCAATATCACCTCAATAAATTAAAAAAAATAAAAAGAAAAAATAAGAAAATCTATTCTGATTTATTTGTTTGAGAGTGACTGATAATTTAAGTCCTCATGGAATGTGTTATAGAACTTGACAAATTATTAGTAAATTAAATCAGAGAAGTATATTAATCTAGTCAATTAATTTGGTCAAAATTAATGACAAAATTACCACGTAAACTTTTAAAATATACCAAAATTTTTAATCAACAAAATTTTTGACCTAGTATTAAAAGCAGTAAACAAAATGACCAGTAGAAAAAAAAAGTTAAAAATTAACTATGAATTCAAACTGTGACCACAAAGAAATCAGAAAATGGAGAAGTATGTTTTATGGTTTTTAAATCTGAGCTTAAACATTGATTAATTTAGCTCATTCTTTTTCCCATATGTTGAAATAAACTGTAAGAGAGACCTAAATAGAATCAATCTGTGAAATTAAAGAAAAAAACAGAATGTAATATTTATTCCAAATCTAAAAATGTTTGACTGGATAAAAGAAATTATAACATTAAAGCTATGATGAATGGATTTGAGTGTACCATTCATTAAGGTCTCACAGTAAAATTGTGCCAGCGAGACTTTCAGATGCAAATAGAAAACACCACCTAGAGTGAATTAAGACTGGAGGTTATCAGTCTAGACCTGGTACAGTTCAATAATTTTTCCAAAGATATTCTTCTACTTCATTGTCAGCAGTTGGTTGCTTTTCTGACTATAAGCATATTGAAATATGGCTTCCAGGTGGCTGCAACACCTCCAAACATCATGACTGCAAATGTTCATGGAGGATGTTGATACAAATGGGTCTTTCCTTAAGTGTTTTTTTTTTTAACAACAACAAAATAATTCCAAGCAGTTTTTTGGGAAACTTTATCTTAGTCTTAGTAGCAAAAACATAGTTGATATGGCCATTGCTACCTTCAAAAGTAGATGTGTGAAAAAGAGTGAAATCTGCAGGTTTAGATAGTTGATTTTAATTTCTAGGGTTGGGTGCATATCTCTTCCCAACATAACTGTATATTTTAGCTGGTTAATTCTTGAACTCAGTATCACCTCTGATTCAGCTTTGCTTGATTAAGCCTACCACATAGTTGGCCAGACTAGATGCTGTTGATGTAGCTCATTATCCTTGAATAACATTCTTCTCTAGTTTAAGATCCAAAGTAATTATACACTTGTTTTTTTAATCTATATGAAAATAAAACAGAGAAGACCATAAACAGTCTCATCTTTTATTTCCTCTCAACAAATTGCCAAAAAAATAATGTTTACCAATTTTGTATCTTTACATACAATAAAGTGTATTTCACTTACTTGTACTAAAGACAAAGTTTTTTGAGTCTTCTACTTGAATTAGCCATGGGCTTAAACGAAGGAAAGAACACTAAATGAGTGATTAAAATAAGGACGGGTAAATGCAAGTTCTGCTAGAGTCTCCAGAATTAACCTAAAATATCCTGGCTCTCTATTGCAAAGTGTTAATTAGAGTGGTGGTTTTGATGTTTTGTCCGATAAAGATAACTATCTAGATTGCTTCAAATGAGTGATTCTTAAAAGCTGTTGACAAAGATAGACAAATCTAGAAAGTCTTTAATGTTAAATAAACAATACTATGTTTATATAAATCCCCATGAAAAATTAAGTTTTGGCTTCATTCAAGGGCCAGGGTCATGTGTGTATCGTGGTGGCAGGGAATGGAGGGAGTGATATGAAATGATACAGTGCAAAAGATGAATTTTATCTCCTTTCTCTTAGTCAGAAGGTTTAGGTTTAACTGTGCTTGTTTTTGTTGGACTTGAATAGAAAAGTGAAGTATTTTAATCTTCTTTTTCAAAACATACAGTCTTATGGAAATTTAAATCAACAGCTGTTCAACTGTCAAGTCACCAGCTAAAGTCTGAGTGAAGAAGAAAATCTGTTTAAATAAAAGCTTATTTGAATGAAGGCCATGGGTTTCAGCATTTGTGTTTGGAGGTGAAAAAAAAAAAGAAGATTGTTAGTAAAGTAAAGGATCTTTTCCTAGGATGAAATTTTTTTGTTGAAAATGTTGAAAAGTCAATATTCAACATGAAATCCAGAAACTATAGCATGTCATCTGTAGGATCACCAGAATGTTGAGAAAATTGAACACTATTAACTGGTGAACTCTTCAAAGTCAGAGATTTGGCCTAACACAATACCTAGTATATAGAAAGTGTTATAGAAAAATTTATATTGGCAGGGTGAACAAAAGGAACAGTCAAAGATATTGAGTGGTCACATTTTTTTCTTCCATTTCTCAATTGAGTTCTATTTTAGAAAAATTAATAATAGCAGGATATATAGCTCTGTGAAAGATAGACAAGTTTTTGAATATTTTTTTTAACGGTTTAGAAAATTAAGATGTAAGCTCTTGGTCAGAAGTGGGAATAGCTGTATCATTATAATACTGATTAATGTGTAGATTATTTTTTTCATATATGATAAAAATCTGTGTTCATATTGTTTCAGCTAAAAATGTATGATAAGAAAATGTGATTTGCTTTCCAAAGTATGCTGTCTGGCTATAAGGTTCTGGATCCAATAAATGTAATGACCTTGATGAAAACAGTGATTTAAAGACCGGACATTAGAGTTGCAGATGTGGAAAATCAATTGTATTAATATACTAAAAACTTATAATACCCTTATAATAATTCACACTGCGAAGACTTAGAAAGGGCTAATTTATAAACAAAATGGCAATGAATTCATTTATAATGGTGGTGGTTTCTCTAACCACCTTAACCCCAGCTGCATATCACATAGACAGAGTTGGAAAGTGTTGGGACTGTAGTAAATCCTGCTGAAAGAGTCAAGCTAGCAGGTCTCTGTGCTCATATTCCACACTGCACAAAGGGCTTCTCCATTCACACTGACCTCTTTTTGTTTAAATTAGTCAATGCCTCATGTGTAAGGCTTCATGGTCTTTTATTCTGTACTTCATTGTACTTTTGTATTTGCTTGTCCTGGACACAGCTCTCTTTCCACTCTCTCACCTCTAAAACTTTCCTAGCAAATCTCTAGAACTGTCAACCTGAAATCATTGAATAGGCCTTATCTTCAATTTCTTCACTTCTTTAAGTAAAACTTGACTCTGAGCTGAAGATACTACTTTCACTGTTGTCTTCTTAAATGTTAGATGCTTATTTTCTCATACCCATACTCATGGATGGTGAGGTAATGTTTCTGTACTCCATATACTCCATTAGTACCACTAGCAATAATGTCTTCCACTCTCCTGTAACACACACACACACACACACATACACACATACACCCCAACTCATTTGACATTGATGACATTTTACTACACATTCTTTACTGCCTTCTTATTCCTATCATCAACAGAAAAATCTAGCCTGCAAAGTTGGTGGCTGGCTCACTAACATCATCTCTATTCAAATCCTGCCATCCTTGTGTACACAAATGTACACATGGACTCCTTATCCTTAATATCCTCATCTCTAAAAACCTCTTCTCAGATCTACCTCACATCATTCTCTCTTACATTCTGATTTTTTTAAATAAGTGTAGATTAATTTTACTATGTCATCACTAATTCAGGTATCACACTCTTTGAATACAATCTGCTTTACTAACTATGGTTGTTTCTGGACCTAAGTGAAAGTTCCAGCTCATTGCCTTTCTAAATTCATATGGTCCTTTAGGACATATCATTTTGTTGTCATCATCCTAACCAGTCATAAGTACTTGAGCAAATTGTACTTCGTTTCTTTTTGATGATTTCTTTATTACATTAAAAGCATTAGTACTTCCTCATATTTTAAAAATCTGAAACCCACCAATGCCTCCTAGTTCTCCATAGAAAAACTGTCTTATCTCTTAATTCATATAGAAAATATGACAAAGCATCACTCAATTTCCTACTTTCACACAAAGAAAAATAACTACACCTCACTCAGTTTTGTCCTCTGTCCCTCTATTTAAGCACATGCACTTGGAGGCTACTCCCTCACACATCCTTAGAAATGATTTCTTATGAAATTCCCCCATTTGATTTTATACATGCAATAACACCCTCACAATCAGATTCTTAAAACATTTATTAATTTTATGTATGTGTGTGTGCATCTGCACATATATGTACACACACACACACACACACAGTTGTTCCATTTAAAATAAAATTTGTGTCTGTGTCTGTTTTTGGTAGGGGGGCAATGCTGGTCTTATAAAATGAGTTTGGAAGTGTTCCCTCTTCTTCCATTTTTTTGGAAGAGTTTGAGAAGAATTTGTATTAATTCTTTAAATTTTTGGTGGAATTCACCAGTGAAGTTATCTGGACTTTTGTTTGTTGTGAGGTTTATAGTTGTCAATTCAATATTATTACCAATAATTAATCTGTACAGAGATTCTATTTATTCATAATTAAATTTTGGTAGGTTATATACTGCTAGAAATGTATCTATATCTATTAAGTCATCCAATGTCTTGGCCAATCTCTGACTTTTATTCGAGCTATTTAGACCAGTTACATTCAATATAATTATTAATATCTTTGGATTTCAATGTATTATTTTGCTACCAGTTTTCTTTTTAATATTTTCTTTTTTATGTCAATTCTTTGATTATGCAATTATGTTCCATGATTTCATTTTATATCCATAATTGCTTTATAGCAGTTTTTAAAATTTTAAAATTATACCCTTTTAAATTATTTTTAATTGGCTATCCTATAGTTTGAAATACATATCATTAATATATTACAGTCTACCTTCAAGTAATATGCATCTTACATATACTGTGAGAACCTTATACACTGTATTTCTAATTTCTTCCTCCTGTTCATTGCACAATTATTGTCATAATTTTTACATATATAATACATCTCACAATATATTTACATTATTTGGATTTTGTAATCAGTTTTTTAAATTAAAAAATGTAAATGATGATTTTAACTTTATTTTTAACCTAGAATACTCTGTATGTCTGGGGGTCATTGATAATAAAGGCTAAGATTTGGACTAGGAAACACTCAACACCAGAGCCCCTCTGGGCTCGCCATGGTATGGTTGGTAAAAGTGACAGGTTCCACTTTTCCCCGATGAAGAAAAGAGAAGATGAAAATATATGTCCAATGTTCAGACTTTTGGGGAAGCTTCTTGAGGGATTGGTTTCTGCGTCATCTGTCTCAGAGTGTTGGTAGGACATGGGGCTTCTGAAAAAAAAAAAAAAAAAACTAAGTGCTGTGCTATTGTTCCATGGGTTACTTAGTACAATAGAGCAACACCAGAGAGAACAAGAGATTATGAACTCCTGAAAAATAGAACTGGCAAATCTCTCTAATTAGGAATTTACAAGTGCAATTTCAGAAAAGACACATCCACATCTCACATCTTATATATTTTTAAGAAGCCTCCAGGATCTCTTATAAAGATTATTGGTGAAAGTCTTTCCCTGTATAAAGTCAGTCTATAAACACAAGAAAAGGGGACTTTTGCAAATGCACAGACACTAGTATAAAATGCAAAATAAAAACAAAGACACAGGGAAGCATAGTCCAAACAAGACCTAATTATCTGTCTAAAATAGACTTGCTTTAGATTTAAAGACACACATAATCTGAAAGTGGAAGGACTGATAAAGATAGTTCATGCAAATACTAACAAAAAAGAAAGCAGGAGTGGTCATACTTACATCAGACAAAAGAGACTTTAAATCAAAATTGTCAGAAGAGACCATCATGGATATTATATAATGATTAAAGAGTCAATTCACTAAGAAGACATAACA